>PVJS01025935.1:0-27433 GCA_004027185.1 Glis glis
AGAGAAAGCTCGGGCTTGGTTTACAGATGGTGCTGCACGATATGCAGGCACTACCAGAATATGGACAGCGGCAGCCCTGCAGCCCCTCTCTGGGACATCCCTGAAGGACAGTGGTGAAGGGAAATCTTCCCAGTGGGCAGAACTTCATGCAGTGCACCTGGTTGTGCACTTTGCTTGGAAGGAAAAATGGCCAGATGTACGATTATATATGGATTCATGGGCCAAACTTCTGCCTACTGGTTTATGTCATCCCCCAGATATTTGTCTACAGTGGAGAAGGGAGAGTCCATCTCCACATAGATTTCGGAGATCTCAGACAACTGAGAACAAAAAGGGCAGCCTCCATATTGGTCCCCCTCTTGATAGGACTAGGAATTACTGGGTCCACAGCTATAAGAGCCTCAGCTCTAATAATAGGAGATAAAAACTTCAAGGAGCTGAGTGCCTAGACAGATGTCGACCTAGGACATTTAGAAAATTCTCTATCTCGATTAGAAATCCAGGTCAATTCTTTGGCTGAGGTAGTACTCCAGAACTAAAGGGGCCTACATCTCCTATTCATGAAGCAAGGCAGTCTCTGCATGGCCTTAGAAGAAACTTGCTGTTTTTATTCTAACCAATCTGGAGTGATCAGAGAAAGTTGGGCCCTAGTGCGTCAACACTTACAGGAAAGAGAAAAACTTAGGTGTGAATCCACTAACTGGTATCAGGCCCTATTTTCCTGGTCCCCTTGGCTTACTACCTTGATCACAGCCTTGGCAGGACCCCTGATTCTTTTACTCATAGCCTTAACTGTTGGCTCTTGTTTAATCAATTGCTTGACTATATATATCAGAAAATGAATAAATGCAGTAAAAATCTTGGTTTTAAAGGAACAGTATAATCCTATATCAACAAATGATGAGTCGACAATTTGACTCATACCCAATAGAACGAGTGGGGAATGTGATAAGGCATAGTTAGTTGGTAGCTGAAGTGATTTATAGTTAGAGTCCATAGCGGAAGTGACTCCATGATTGTTACTAAGGGCAACCACGCTTTGGCTATAGAACAGGGAAGTTCTTTCTAAAAATCAAACCGGGATATGGGCACATAATTAATGATCTGTTAGAACTAACAAAATGTACTGTAGAAAGTAATTGTGTTATTGTAAATGCTAACTGCCTATTCTTCCTTCTGGACTCTTGATATGCTTGGCTTGCTTGGCTTACCTGAATACTATGGAAACAGTAGGGGCTTTCCACCCCCTGCTATGGGAACCTGTCATGGAACTTCAGTTTGCATTCTAAGCTTGTATTAAATCTCACCCTATATAAGAGGACACTGGAGGGCAGTCGGGCACCACACTTGGTCAGAATACCAGGGTGGTCCTGGCTGCTGGTTTATTTTAATAAAGACTCCCAATTGGCAACTCTTGATGTCTGGCCAGTCTTGTCTGGGAGGTCTTCACCCTATAGTACACACACACATACACTTAACCTGTGGCACCATGAGTACCAACCGTGGCAAGCATTGCCCTCAACAGAGCTTCTGTTTATGTGTCAAATAAAATGGTGGAAGATAGAGTTACTTCTCTGTTTCTTTTTCTTTCTCATTTTCACAATGCCTGTGTATTACATATTAGTCTCTTTTCTAGGAAAGTCCCTATCTTAATTTTTGGTTTCACCTTTTGCCTTCTCCTTCCATCAGTCTGGCCACATTTTAAAATTATAATTTGGCCCCTATTGCTCAAAAACTCTCAATAGCACCACATTATAGTCAAGCAAAACGCAATTCCTCAACAAAGTCTCCATAACCCTGTGAAGTTTGATTCTGCCTAAATCTCCAGCTTCATAAACTCCCTCTCTTCCCTTTCCTCCCTACTATCCCATCCCACTTGAATATCCTCAAACAGAACAATCTCCTTCTCACCTCAGATCCTTGGTATATCTTTCTCTCTGTCATGACTATTCTTTAGCCAAGTCTTCCCCTAATTTTACCTCATCTTTTATAACTCAGCATAAACATTACCTGCTTATACAAGACTTTCATGTTTATTCTCTCATAGCATCCAATAAGTTTTTGTAGCATTTACTGTATCCACATGCATGCATCTATATTTGCAACCAAATAATCATCATTTCTGTTGATAATTTACTTTCATTTCAATCATTAACCTTGATTTTAATGACAATTTCATGTCTTTTTAGTTTATACTTTACTCACTGTGTCCTGTACTACAGCATCTGATAAATAGTAGATAGCAATAACTTATCCCTTTACTTATTTATTCAACAGTAATATGATGTGCAATCATTTACCTAGGTTCTTAGGTTATAAGAGTTAAAATAAATACTTCCAAGAAGCTAACACATAAACGTGACAGGCAGACAACATCTATAACAAGTAAGCATATAGTAAAAATTCAGGAAATAATAAATTCCCTAAGAAACATAAAGCAGTGGAAGGAAATGGAAAGTTTCTGTGGAATTCCACTTTGGGTGGAATATTCAGAGAAGCAATCAGTGTGGATGTGATATTTGGGCAGACATCTGAATTAAGCAAAGGAGAAAAATATATGCATATTTGGTAGAAGAGTATTCTGGAAGAGGAGAGGAAGCACAAGGATCCTCAAGTGATGTGTTTGATGTCATCAAAAAGCAAAGAGAAAGTTGGTATGGCTGGAATTGCATGAAACAGGGAAAATAATGGTATAAACTGTGATTGTGGAAAGAATGTCAAAGGCAAACCACATATGTACCCTTCTCGAATGAGTGCATTAGGGACTGCTGAGGGTCATAATACTAAAATAATACCCAAGGGAAATAGAATTAATTAACATATTACAATGTACCAGACACTTTGACAGAAGAACAACAAAATATCAGTGGAGAAGATTTGCTCTCATCCATAAAGGAATTGAATATACTTGTGAAGATCAATCAAAAAGACATAAAAAGCTCTTCCCATCACATGAGGCATTTTTGGTATTCAACTTTGTGATTTTATTGCATGACCTTTGCATCACATCATGGCATGTGCTCTTCATAGTAGCAATGCTTTCTGGGTAGGCAGTATATTCTAAATCAAGATTTTGTTAAATATCCCAATTTTTAAACAAGTTTTGTTAATTTTATTGTAGTCCTTAAACCGATCCACTTATGGAATAAAAACATGATCAGTGAGCACTTAGAAGGCCAATTCTCCTAGGCTGCACATTTTCTGCAAATCACATAAGTAGTATTATCAGTGATCTGTGTTGAGTCAAAAATAGAAAAACTATTTAAAAATTTGAAAAGGCAAATATACTCCATAAATAAATAGAGTTCAGAAATATGAATTTTGTTGTTATTTTCTCTTATAGATTTTATTCAATAAGCAAACCAATTAAATATACTAAACATTTAAAAACACATAAAAATATAATTATCTGTATAAGGAAGCTTATGATGACTTCACATAATCCTAAGAAAAGCAATAAATACTAAGATTTAAATGAGAGAGAAAATGTCATGAAAAGTTTATATATTTCTTTGGCATGTGTAAACTTAAATTGGAAAAGGAGGGGTTATTTAGAATTTAACAACAGGAATTCTGCCAAGAGGAAAGGAGTAAAGAGAATACATTGCACACATATAGGAGAGGTGAGAACAATTCTGTTTAAGTTTAAGGAAAATTCACAGGTAGTACTTTAAGAGCCACATGTGGAGGACCATGCATATGAGAATTTAGAGTGTGAACCTGCTATGTTCAGGGGGATATTGAAGATACTGTTGGATTGGGAAAACAAACCCCTAACTAGAAAAGATTATGGATAGAGAATTGGAAGATTGACTAGCCATTGAAAGCAAAGTTCAGGGAAGTTTCTACCAATGATTTCACCCTTCAGTTCCATGTGAATTACTCTAAAATGCACTGAGAAGAGACACTGTGCTTCTGAAGAACATCCAGATAGCTCCCATCAATTGCCTCTGACTCTAGCAGTGAAGGAAATAGACTTCAAGGGCTCACTGGAAATTATTTTACCTGTCCATTTACCTACATATCTGCCTACAACTGCCTGTGAAGAATAATGCCTTTTTCTCTCCCATGATTACCTCTTATTGTCAAATTGCAACCCTTAGTCCTCTGGAGAAAGGACAGCTGGGAAGTTAACTTCTAGGCATCTTTTCCAAAAGGCAGAGATGTCCTTGGAGATAAGTAGCAGTGATGACTGACAAAAGTAAAAAACCCATAAGAGAAGAAATGATCAGAGGACAAAAATAGACTCCAGAATTTGTGTCCATCTTTATCCAAAGCAGATTATTTCCCAAATTATGCTTTTATATAATATTTAATTCAAACAGTGGATTATACTAATAAAATAAAAAACAGAATGAGAAACAAGTAAACACTACTATTTTAGACACAAGTATATTCTATCAAATACATAAAGATAGCTATTGTCACATCTCAATGTTATTTAGCTACTGGCTACCATGATTTTTTTCAACCTTTCTTCATATGACATGATTATGAAAACATTTCCAGTCTTTTTATTCTTTTCTGTTTTGTCACTTTCTACCTCTTTAGAAATGTGATATCCAGAATGAAACAAAGGTCTCATAATGAAATTTAATAGAGCACAGTAGGACTATTTCCTTCAATGACTTTGATGCTATATTTATATTCTTGCATTATGAAATAATGTTTTAGAATTAGTTTCACACTTTTTTTCAATATTGGACTTGCAGTCAAAATTTCTGGTCTTTTGCATATGAATCACTGCCAAGCTGGGTCACCTTCCCTGAATAGATTTTTTGATCATCCACACAAAATCAATAGCTGTCATTAAATAAATGAGACCTGACTATTTTTTCAAAAGGAAAAATAGCAAATCATATGGATAACAAAGAAATACAGACAGCAAATTAAGGTCTGGACTTTGACGATGAAGTTCACCTCTCAAGAGTTTTAGCAAGAGTGCTGAAAATTAGACAAGATAAATATTATATATATAATAAGCAATCATAAACTTTGAGCTAATAAAGAAGTAAATTCCATCCAAGAGATAGTTGGACAACTGGAATTGTTTGCTACTAAAATAATAATAATAAAAAGGAACTACATGTGTGCTTTCAAAGCACAGATTAAATAGATTAGATGAGGCTGTATACCTGATTAGACAAGGATCAGAGGCAAATATGTGATGAGAAATTATATCAGATGCAAAACACCAATTTTGAAGTGTTGGAACTGAGGGAAAGGATGATCTAAGAAGATAACTAGATAGTAAATTTTCTTCTCTAAAATCATGACCACAAGCAACTGGAGAATTCAGGAGTTTCATGTTTTCTCACAAAGTCCCCAAGGGTAACTCTGAGGATCCTTGACTGATCTTAACAGAAAAATAATGTTATAAAAACTTATGTTTGCCCAAAATAAGGATACCTGCTTGGTCTTGAACACTCAGCAGAACAGTATAACCAGAGGTAAATGTGCTATTTCAGAGGTAACAAAAAAGGAGCTGTACCGAAACCATCTAAAGGTACTTCTACCTTTAGAATCATGTAATAAATAAGATATGACACTGATGCCCAAAACTTCACTCTAGCTAAGTCCTTATATGATGCTATAAAGTTAAACTTGTTGCTCTTGAGGTTTTACAGGTGCAGGACCACCAGACACTACAAAAAATAAATTCCTAATCTGTAAACTACTGGGGCATCTATGAGTACTGTTCAAAATCTTAAAGAGAAAAAAAACACTGTCTAAAGCTAAGTTTATGACAAAATGTTTAGTTTACAGATGACTCAACCAAATATGTAAAAACAGAAAGACTAGCAATCTCATAATGGGAAATTGCATATTATGCTTCAGACTTTGTGTCACAAGAACCTTTCACAGTGACATATATATCATGGTCTGTTACAAATAGGTTGGCTACCTGGCTTCCAGTTTAAAAGACCAATCATTCGATGGTCCAGGGTAAAGAGTTGTAGGGAAAAGCATTGTGGCAAGATATCTGGGTTATTATACAATGTACTGACATGTCAATTTTTCATGTAGATGTCTACTGCAACTACAATACTATCAAAACATAGATGAACAGCTTTGTTGACAAGCAAACCAAAATAACCAGGCTTGGAAAGATTGACCCAACAATTTCGAAGACAGACTTTGCACAGCGAGTAAACCAAAAATGCAGGTAAATAGAAGAAAAGTAGCCATCTACAAATCCTCATCTTCCTGTGATGGTGTCCTTCAGTGATGTTAGCTTGTGACCTGACTATAAAGAACCTAACACAATAGCTGAGGCCAATTTTCCTCTGTCTCCTTTATATCAGTTAGGATGAGACTTTCAATGCCTGGCTAGGTAGGTCCAACACCCCTTGCCAGCTTGTAGAAGTTATAGAAGACATAACTTCCACCTTCAACCCTTAAGATTAAGGCATCCAAGTCTCAGAAATGAGGTAGGATAATGAAATGAGAGGGAAATGAGGTAGGATAGGAGAAGTTGGTGGGTGGCTGAGGATTCTGAGGAAAACCAGACCTCCATCCCTGCTGTTCACCCCTGCCCACCCCCTCACAAGCATCTCCTCTAAAAGAAGAACCATAAAGACTCCAAAGGCCTCTTTCTCTTGAGGTGACCTGAATTCTCCCTTGATAGTGTATTCCCCCAGTTTCCTAAATAAACCTCTGTCATTGTCTCTTAAAAATAAAAAGGAAATAATTTAAATATCAACAAACATGACACAACACATAAGCAATCTGCACTCTCAAAAATATAGACTATACACTAATATACACTAATATATACACTAATATAGAGACATTGTGCAATGTCTTAGCTAGAACTTTTCTGTATTTCTGTTTTAAATATATTTTCATATACAGTACCCAATCATTTAAAGTCTCTAAAGAAAAAGCATTGTTGCTATTGAGTGAGAAACTGTAGAACAGTCCAAGCAGCTGCAAGGAAAACATTTTAATCACTAAATTAATAATTTCAAACTGGACCAGAAGGGACCATTATCCCTCTGGATGTGGAAGCATATTATTGTTCAGCTTTGCTCAGCCAAGAGCTCCTAATTGTAATGAAATGTGCCTAATTAAATGACAGCATTTGGACCTTGGTATTTTGGTTGATGAAGTATTTGTTTCTACTGATTTTGTATGGTTCATATAATTTAAAAAGTAGTACTGTGCCCTATTATGGAGTATTTTTGAAGAAGGATTTAACAATAGAATTACAAATTATGAGTCTCTTTTTAAATTCTATATTTCCATCTAATGTGTTAATCTGCTTAAAGGATTAAAGAATAAAATAAAAATAATATTGAAATTCTGTCTAGGAATAACAATTAGAATGCTGTTAAGTGGTTGAATCTCACTAGTGATTTGAAAAAATATTAGATTTCAAAGTCTTTTGAAATAAGCAGGAACCATGAAGTTTAATGAGATTTATCTCAGATAAATTCTTCGTTTGAGTTGGAAATGAAACGTTCTATTGTACTTTACAATTGTCTTTTTTAATAATGACAATCAAAACTTAATAATGTTATAATAGTAATGATATTAAAATGTATAGCATTTATGTAGGTATTAATGTAAGCCAAGAAATAAATCAAGTGCTCTAAGAATACTTATAGCATATGAATTACTATGGATATCAAACTTGTAACTGATTACTCTATTCTGATATAAATATTATGAAAAAACCCTCATCATAATGCTCACACATTTGAAGTGTACTATTAAAATGACCTTTACAATCTCTGTAATGCATACTTGTGTGAAAATAAATCCAAGAGTAAAATATAAATTAGGCTTAAACTAGTTAAAGAACATTTACTGCCAGGTGCAATGGCACACACCTGTAATCCCAGTATTTGGGAGGCCAAGACAGAAGAATCACAGGTTCAAGGCCAGCCTCACTCACTTAGTAAGATCCTCAGCAACTTAGTGAGTCTCTACTTCCAAATAAAAAGTGTAGGGGTGTAGCTCTGAGGTAAAAATTCCCTAGTACCAAAAAAAAGGAGGAGGAGAAGGAGGAGGAAGAGGAGGAGGAGGAGGAGAGAACATTTACCCAGTACAAGTCATTCACTCAGTTTGAACTTTTAATTTTTGAAAAAGTGTAGAAAGTAAAATTTGTAAACCAATGATCTTTTGTTTTATATGACTACTCATTTTCCTTTAGTATAGAAATTATCAGGAGTCTGCAATCCAATATTCACTATACAATATGCACTTGAATTGTTATATTTTTTCATAAATCACACAGATATAGTTGTACATAATATAATATGCTATGATGGAATGGTTGAAAGAAATCTGCAGAAGAAAATATAAAAAACAACCTCATGGAAGTGGATGTAGAAAGATATATATGATGGGGGTAACTAACAAAAATTTTACACAATTTTTAAAATCCCAACTGGTCAATATTAATATTTATATTGCCTGTAAGTTATAAATAGTACCATAATAGCAATGAAAAAGTATATTATGCAATGTATTTCTGTATTGAGATTATAAAATATTATGATAATATAGCTCATAATATCTGATAATAAAAAATACTTAGCATACAAAACTCATGTTAAACTTAGAAATTTGTTCAATGTCACACAATATTTTCACCCTTGACAATATAGTATGTCTGTATTATGAAAATATTAAATATCCTTACCATTGTGTAGCTGTGGGCCACCTTCATTAATTCAATGCAACCTTGAGCATCGGCAAATGCCCGGATTCCTAAACAGTTAGATGGATGCAGAAGCTTCATGAGGAAGTGGCAGCAGACTTCTACCACTTGAGGAAGCTGAAGGAGGCAAGCCGCAGCAAGCAGGTTTTCAATGGTGTCTTCTTTCAACTCCAAGCAACCTAAATGTAAGTACAGAGAATTATTCAATTTACAGAAGTTTTCATTAATTCATAAAACACCAATTTTATTTATATTTGAAATATTAATATTATATATTTCCTTGAGTATCAATGTATTATTTTCTGCTTTCTATCTTCATATAACTACCATATTTATGCTCTTGGTTAAAGAGAAAAATTGTGAGAATTTTTTGGTTTTTCAAAGAAAATAATGGTCTGAGTTTAATCTCAGAGTTTTCTAAATTTGACTGAAGTTTAAATTGTCCAAACTAGTTTTATTTCTTATTCATTTTACTTTTTGCTTGAGTAAATCATATACTGCAACATTTAATATATTCAGTAACCATGGTTAATTTCTATGTACAAGGGAATTTTAATTCATTTGTAACCTTAAAAGACAGGCTAAATTAGGAACTCAAGTATGAGATTTTACGGAAATATTCTATTTAAACTTTTTATTACTCTGCTGTCCTCTAATTGAAATTTAAAAAGTGTATTCTTCCCAGCTGGCATATAGCTTCTAAATTTACAATGCTACTATAATTTTTTAGATTTCTCTTTTAATCATGAGTAGTTCAATGCCAAAAAAGTTTCCTTCTTCAAAACTTTATCTTTCTGGGACAGAATATTAGGAAGGATCTTTGTAAATGCAATATCTTTATATTGTTCACTCCGAAGTGTTTATTCTGAAATACTTTCCACTTATATTAATTTGTAAAAATTGTACGGAAGTGTTCATATACCCTTTGTCTAGCTTCACCAAGTGTTAATGTTTTGCCATATTTAATTGTATATGTGGGTGCACATTTATGTTCTAGTGGCTAAATTATTTGAAAACTAATTTCAGTTACCATATTTCAACCTTAAATATTAAAACAATGCCATTGTTCAAAATAGTGGAAATATCATGATTACATCTAAAACTGACACAGTATTATTTTCTGTAATATACATTTCCCCAAAAGTTCACCTCTCTTGCTATATGGCTTTTATTTTTGAAATTCAGGATCTAATTAAGGATCACACACTACATTTACTTGTTATATTCCTTTGTTTTCTTTTAATCTAGAACAGTTTCCATGCCATTTTCTCACTGGTGATATTTATTTTGGTAAAAAAATCAAGACTAGTTGTTTTGTAGATTTGCTCAGTTTGGACTTGGTACATTCTTCCCAGGGACACCACTAATCTTGTACCTTCTCAGTTGCCCAATCTTGAGGCTCCTGATATCAGTGTGCCATTGCAGGTGGTGCCAAGTGTGACACCTTGCTTCAGGCATTATCTAAAATATTTTTTCATTTAAAATAAAAAACCCTTTCCTTTATCATTAATAAGTAATCTGTTTAATAAGAAAAATCTTTGCTTTCAAAATGACATTTCACCTATAACATGTTTAATAGATAAAAAGCATTATATTTTATTTATGAGACTTGCTGAAAGAATAAGACAGCAAAAGGAATTTAAAGCATGCTTCTAAGTGCAGCAATTTTTATGAAGAAGAAAACAAAGAGCAGGTAAAATGAAGAAAATAAATTGAAAAGGACTGTGAGTAAAGTAAAACTAAGACGCCATTTATCATATATTAATTTCCAATTAAATACCTGTATTTTAGTTTATATAAGAGGGATGTTGTATCAATAATATTTAAAATATTTCTTTAAAATTCCAAACTTTTTATTAACTTACAAAGACCCTGTTTTTCAGACATTGTCAAGTAGTAGAAAATTGAGGGTTGTGGGTCAATTCAGCAGAGAAGATATTTGCCTATAGCAAGAAAATTCTTTGAGGATTTTATATTTCACATAATCAATAACATTTTGATGCAGTAATGTTCAACAAAATTCTTATCTGAAGTTAGAGATTCATATTGATCTGAGCAATTTAAGACTAATTGTATCAGCACTAATTACTGATATATATTTTATGGTTTATAGATTAATATAGGATGCACAAGAAAGAAGTATTCTATATGTTATAAAATATATCTTCATATCAATTTTTGTTGATTTATGAAGCATACTCATAAAAATAAGTTATAATAGAGGAGACTGAACTCTCTTATTATTTACTTATAATTGGTTATAAGTTTAACCAATTTTTATTTATATATATCTTTAAAATATTTTCATGATATAAAACCTTCAGAGGAATTTTATCTAAACTGTTAAATAGGGTCATCAAGAAAGTGTTTGCATGCTTCTTAGTATTGATTTCCTGAAAATCAGGTAAAAGGGATAAATACTGATGGTATGGTTTTTATAGATTTCACATAACTATGACTTCATAACATCAGTAGGGTGATTTTCTTCAATTTAATTAACTATTTGCCTAGTAGGATTTGTGCAGAAACAATTAATACAACAGGCCTGAACTGCTGTCCCTAAAAATGCCTGCCTACAAGATGTCCCCTTAGCTGGAGTCTGAGAACTCAGATTTGCAAAGGATTCCCACCACTAACTGCTGTGAATGGCTCATTGTGCCTAAACTGTTAACATATACAGTCTAGTCTGGTTTATGCTGAATACCCATTTTCTTCTGAGACACTGGAATACTGGTATGTTCTAGACAGAGGCTGCCTATATGATCAACACCTAATAAAAACTCTGGGTCTCTATGTATCTTCCCTCCTTGGCACATTGTCACAACTCATTGAAGGGGAAAGCAAGTGTGTTCTGTGGGACTCTACTAGAAACAGACCCTTGGAAGTACGCATTTTGTTTCCTACCGACTTCAATCCATGGACCTTTGTGCTTTCCTGATTGTATTATGTGTCCATTTGCCATAATTGATCATAGCCCTTGGTATGCAGTCTTGTTAGTGAACTCGGTGAATCACTAAACCTGGGTTTAGTCCTGGAACCTCCCAATAGAGTATTCTAATCAGAAGAGTTAAACCTGATTGGTATTGGACTAAACAAAGACAAAATAGATTACTGCAACAGAATAAAGCCCAGCAATAAAGCCCTCCATGTACGGACAAGGGACATATGGGAAGGCACAAAGACAAGTCAGTTGAAAAAAGGAGACTGAACTTGTCAGATATCGATGCACATAAACCTGTATTGCAATCTATGTCCCACACAATATGTAAAACTTACTCAAACTACAAATCTTCTATAAGAATAGGATAAAATCCTGTGACCTTAGGTTAAAGAGTTTTAGGTAAATATCAAAAGCATAACCTATAAAAGAACAAATTGATAAATCTGACTCCATGAGAATTACTGAAAGAGACATTATTATAGGAGCAAAAGATGAACCATAGACTGTGAAGATGTTTACAAATCTTATATCTGATAAACTATTATATCCAGAATATATAAAGAACTCTCGAATTCAACTAGAGAAAAATGTAAATGGGCCAAATAAATTAATGGTCATTTCACAAAAGAATAGAAATATATGAATAGAAATTGCTGTATATCATTGGTACTTCTGAGTGATACACATTAAAAACACAATAGATGACTAAGCATTATTTAGAACTGCTGATGGGAATGTGAAATCGCACAACTACTTTGGAAAACACTTTTGCACTTTACCTCATATGACTCAGCCATTCTTCTGGTAGGTATTTGCTTATGAAAACTGAAAAATTATATTGACACAAAAGCTTATGTATAAATACTTACAGAAATTATTTTGTAATGTCCCAAATCTATAAAAAACCCAAATGTTTATTGACAGGTGACTGGATAAACTATTTGGAGTATATAAAATGATATACTTCACAGTAACAAAAAGAAAAGAACTTTTGAGATATGCACCATCATTGGTTAATTTTTCTGAGTACTAAATAATTATTCTGAACAAAAGAGCCTAACTCAAAAAAGAGTAAAAACGTTATGATCTAATTGAATTAAATTACTAAAAATCCAAAGTTATCTATTATGATATAAGTGAGATCATTAGTGCTTGTGTATGGGGTGGGGCTAAAATTGGGTAACAAGATAGATGACAAAAGGTAACACTGGTGGTGACATATATATTGATTATTTTGATTTTGATGATGGTTTTATAGGTAAACATATGTCAAATTTATCAAATTGTACACTTTATTTATGTGCAGTTTATTGTATATCAATTATTCATCCATAAATTTTTAAAAAGAATACTCAAGTATAATTTAAAAAGACATTTAATAAGATGATTTGAGCTGACAATTAGCTGCAAATATTTTCTGATTACTTAAATTTAAGCAAAATCACACAAATGTTAAATTATAATTTTAAGAAATTGTGTTATGTATTCATTTTTTTAAAAGTTTGTACCATTTAGAATTTATTGTTATAATCATGGCAAGTCACATATGCTATTACCATTTAAAGTACATAAAAGCACATTATTATCATCCTACAACTGTAAGCCTAATATAAAAAGTGGCATGTGTGTATGTGTGTGTGTGCGCACATGTGTGTGCATGTCTGTTTTGATACATGTATATGTTGTGTAATGTTTAAAACAGCTAAGCATATGAATCTTGTCAACATTTCTCCTTTCTTTATGATGAAAACATTCAAATCCTTTCTTCTAGCTTCTTGAAGATAATTATATTTATATGTACAATAATTTTTAAATTTACTTATTGTAATTTTGAAGGTTAATTTGGGGAATATAACTACTGTTTGTTTCAAAGAGTTAAAAATGCTCTACTTTTTCAACTTAGAATACATCCAATGAAAGGATGCCTTTGTAAAAGCAGAAGGCACAAATGGGATTAGAGTGAGTATTGTGCTTGAGTGCTCACAAATTGAGCTACCTCATGCATGATGTATTCTTTACCTCTATCACCTGGCCATTTCTTTGACAGACTTAGAAGGTAAAAAGGCAAAAATCTGTTAAGTAGTTGACTTGAAAGCTACCTAAAAGGTGAATACTGTTAATGGAGAAAAATGTAATTCTATGCTTCCACTCAAAGTTAACTTTCAAGGGATAGTATTCCTGAAGAGATTAAGAGGGAAATGTGCAAGTCTTTACTTAAGTGCCATAGAAAATTGACTTTAAAATACCTGATATTTAGGTGAAACTTTGGATACCTAAGGAAACTCTGATTTTAGTTACAAAATTTTTAGGTATTATTTTCAAATAATAAAACAATATAATCTCTCTTAAAAAGTTCAGAAATTTGTCTTGAAGTTAAATAACTGAAATTGATAAACACATCAGAAAACATCCATCTTCCCAAGTAACTTCCTCAATTTTCCTCATGGACACCAGAGTTTCAGTTTTCTGATTCAGATAAGGAAATATGTATCAGAAGAAGAATTATTCCTTTATATACAGTTCTCATTGAAATACATCTTTACCAGAATTCCCCTAGAAGTGTTTCCTTCATATAGCCTGGACAAAAATTGTGTCACATAGCCATACTAACTCAAAGGAGGAAAATGCAAATGACTGGCTTTGACCTCATAAACTGGGCATAGAATTAGTCATCTCCCCTTGACTCAACAGAGGGATTAAGGTGCAAATGGTTTGGGAATAAATACCGCCGAGTAATGCTACACTCATCTATACTCCCATGTTAAGTAAATGGTAAAGCTCTGAAATATTTCAAATATATATTAGTTGACTTAAACCCCAATTACCCCAATTTTCTACAATAAAATATATTTGAATTTATACTGTATTGAAATGAAAATATGAAAAATAGAATGGAAAGCAAAGAGTGAAGATTATATAAGAATATGAATGTGTGATGTTCAATATTTTATTATATAAGTGGTCCCCTAGTAACAAATGTGATGTATATACATATTTCATCTGTAAAATCAGTTATATTGGAAAATGTGTATTGCCAGAGCTTTTGTATTGGAAATGTGTACTTTACCAGACAAGTGCAAAAACTTCCCATTAAGCCCACAAAGTAAATTAAATACTATTTATCTAGTTGTCATCCTCCTTCTTCTCTTCCCTCCCCCTCTCTCTCCTTTTTCACTTAATGGCAAGAAAGGGAAATAATATCATTGTCAAGACATTAAGACAAACATCAAAATTGGTGTTTCCAGTAACTCATAAGGTTTTTAAAGTAACTTTTTGAGATTGAATACTTCTAGATTTATGGAAAAATGAAGAGAAGTTACAAGGATTTCTCATATAACATATTCCTTGTTTCCCCAATTATGAACATCATACATTAGCACTGTACATGCATTACCTTACTGAAGAAACATTATTGTTAACTAAAGTCCTTGTATACTCACATTTCCTCAGAATATTTTTAACCTAATGTCTTTCCCTGTTGTAGATCCCATCAGAATATCACATCTCATTTAGTCTTTATGTCTCCTGCCACAACTCCTGACTCTAACAGTACCCACCTTCCTTGCTTTTGATGGCAGTTTTGAGGTGTACTGGTTCAGTGTTTTGTAGAAAACCCCGCAGTTGAGATTTTTCTGATTATAATTAGACCGTAATTATGGGCATTTGCTCTCATCACATCCCATCAAGGAAACACTCTCAACATGATGTACCGCTTGGAGGCTCCTCTGTCACATGCAGAGGTGGCCTCTGTCGGGCTCTTCCACTCCAGTGTTACTCTCCTGCCTTAGCATAGTGTGCTCTCTGGAAAAAAAAAGTCTATGCACAGCACACACCTAAGGAATAAGGAGTTGTGCTCTGTGTTTTTGTGGGTGGGATAACTACAGAAAAGATTTGGAATTCTTTTACATGGTAGATATGTCTATTCTCTATCATTTATTTCCTTATTCAATCATTTACATAGTGAATTCATTGAATTCTCAAATGTTTCAGTAAAGGCAGTAGAGTAAGAGGAGTTTGGTTTATATCACTTTATAATACTTAGTAGGCTTAGTATATTTTTAACACTTAACAAAAAATTGATTTTTCTTACAATTAAAAGAGTTTTGCAGCCAGGTGTGGTGGCACATGCCTGAAATCCCAGTACCTGTGAGGCTGAGACAGGAGGATCATAGGTTTGAAGCTAGTCTTAGCAACTTAGTGAGGGTTTCAGCAACTTAGATCCTGTTTCTAAGTAAAAAATATAATAGGGCTGGGGTGTAGCTTAGAGGTAGAATGCCCCTGGGTTTAATCCCTAATACCCCCCCCCACACACACACACAAAAGAGTTTTTCAGCCAGGTGCAATGGCACAGGCTTATAATTCCAGTATTTTGGAGGCTGAGACAGGATAATTTCAGGTTCAAGACTGAGGGTGCTCAGCAATTTAAGTTAAACCATCAGCAGTGTAGGGAGACCCTGTTTCAAAATAAAATATAAAATTGGGGGGGGCTGTGTAGCTGGGAGGTAGAATGCCCTTTGGTTTAATCTCTAGCAACCTCCTCCCCCCCAAAAAAAAGAGTTTTGCTAGCATAAAGCTATTCCTTACTGTAACAAAAGTAGCTGTGACACAAAAAAACCATCATTTCTCCATTTTTACCTGCACATCTTGTCCCTTTGAAAGCCCACTGGGAGTCAGGTCAGAACCAAGCAAATCAGTAGTTATAATTCACTTAAATGGCTTTAAATCTACATTTCTTAAATATCTATCATTTGATGGTAACAATAAATGGTTTTCTGAGTAAAAGTCTTGACTTTGTTCAAGCATTCCCTTGACCCTCATCAATTCACAGGTGTTAAACGGCCTTGATTTTTTAAAAAGAGAGTAAACCCCTTCTCTTCAGTTTGTTATAATTTATACCTATGCTTAATCAAACCCATATATATATATAGATATTTTTGCCAATACAACTACTTTCTATGGAATTAACCAAAACAGTTTTTCAAGTAATGTCCAAGGAAATTTTGATTATAAGAAAAATTAGAAGGATTAACTCATGGTTATGGAAGTTGTCCAAGCCTCTACATAACATAATATATCAAGCTGTATATCAGACTTAGCACAGATAAGTTTGTTTGACCATTATATTAACTAGTAATAATAATTTTATGCAGAACGTGTACTCTTAAGTTCAGTATAATTAATGCCATTTCTTTTAAATTGATTGTGCATTGTACCAAATTGAGTTTGATTCTCAGATTTAAATATTACTATGTTTAATGCATAAAATTATAAGTGACTTATGTACCTGGACAACATAAGTTGTACGTGAATCAGCCAAGAGAAGCAACTGTTCTGTAACTCATTATTATATCCACTTATAGCATAATAAAGAGGATATATGAAGTACATCCTATAGCGTCAGAGGTATATTCAATATATCCTTGAATACACTGAATATTTTGAATTCTAAAAGGAAATATATACCTCAGAATTTAATATCAGAAAGCATATGTTCATACTGAACAAAATATTTGCTTTTGTCTTATAAATTGTTTTACTTATCTCTTTGCCTTGGCAACTGATTATATAAAACAAATTGATAGACCATTTCTATGAATATAAACAGAATCTTTAGACATTAACTGTGATGTAATCCACTATGCTAAACTTCCTTAATTTTATTAATTCCTTTATTCCTTAAAACAACCCTCTTATTTAAAGACTATTAATTTCACTGTCTCAAAACTCAGGAAACTTGAAAAATCCATAAATCTAAGTAATTTGACCAAGACTCATAATAGCACAAGAGACATTGTAATTACTTAATGAGAAGCGAGGATTAAGTACTTGTCAATGAGAATAAATGTCCAACTCTCAGAATAAACACAGGGCTGCCCCCATCACAATGAATTCTGTTTCAATATCAGTCCTGGTAAAGACCAAAGTAAAGCCCAGATGAAAGATGCTAACTTCTACTTACTATACTACTCTATCTCTTAAATACAAGGTAATATAGTATATAGATACTTTGGAAGTAGAGTGAAGGTGAAATATTCATGAGAATGCATGGTGAGCCTTATGATCAACGCAGAAGAATACACAGCATGTAGCTTGAACAGTTGATAGGAGGGTATACAATTCTGCTCTTATGTCACTCAAAGTTGAGAAATGTTTAAAAAGTAATAAGACTGAGAATACAATAAAATCAAAACATATTTTTAAGGAAGCAAAGTTGGTTACAAAATAAGAACTGAGAGGTTTTATTTATTTTGAAGTACAGAAAACAAATATTAGTTATATTAAGGTACGCACATAACCTTTACTCTAGGGTTTGCAAATACTAAGATTCACATAGCTATTTATTTTGAAGCTCCTCTGTTAAATCCCATAATATAAGCTGCTCAATAACAGCAACAAAAATATATACAATATCCACAAAAATAGATATGATCTTTATTACTTATTTTGATAAACTAATGTTTGCCAAATTATTTTTATAAGATACTCAGTTTTTCATGAGCACATGCGCATGTGCACATGTACACACATATACACATACAAATACATAAAAGCAAACAAGGTTACTTGCTAAAATAATGGAAAGATAGGAAGATGATGATGGCAGTATACAACTGTCTTTGATTTTATATTTATTATTTTTACTTTTTAAAATTACTGAATATACAGGTTGTTTCAACATCCTGTAAAAATTATTTAAATCAATGTTCTTAAATAATAGATAATAAAGCCAGTCTTTGAAGGCTCAACTTCTTTTATTGAGGACAGAATTTTCCATCTAGTAAAAGCCTTCAGTTTAAAATGAATATTCTGCTAATGTGCTTGCATAATTCATGCCACTTGAATTAAACCAGCAATAAAAATGAAACAATAATTTACTTTTAATTACAATAAAAAATTCTCAAGAGAGTTTAGATGGTAAAGTCCAGGCTGAATACACTGATATATACTTTTTAATATTAAATCAGAACATTAAACATCTCAGTGCCTACGTTTGATAATTTATTTTGCTCCAATGTTTGGCAGTAAGCAGAAGCTGTCTTAACATTCCTTCGCATGTACAAAGACTTTAATTACCTCCAGTGATACACAGGCCTTTTTTACAAATAAGTTAACTCTTCGGCATGATTAAAGGTTTGCTATATGGCAGTTTAATTCTCTACTGCTCTTATTTCATACCACTACTAGATGGACAGCTTCCTTTATTTAAACTTTGCCCTTATCAGTTCTCTACAGGGCCCAACACTTTGTTAGTAACCTTGTATTTCCATCTCCCGGATATGTTAGAACTCTATTTCCTTACTCATTAATGAACACAGTACATCTTCAAGGATGTCAGTATAGTGGGGATTATGTAAAAGATAAACCAGGAGGAAATTTCCATCAGCAAATTTAAGATATAGTGAACAAAAGTTCATCCTTTACAAATATATTTTATTCTTTTATTTACGCAATGTGATCATTAATTTTTTTCTAGGACTGAAAACCTAATAAGGGGAAGTGTGTGAGCACACCCATGAAAAATTAGAGTAGCTCTTTTTTGCACCATTCTCATTAGAGAATTTCCTCTAATAAGGAAAACAAGTACATCTAAAAGTATGTTTATATCAAAAGGTAATGAAGGATAGTTGTTGTTGTTATTGGTACTAGGGATTGAACCCAGCAGCATTCTACCTCTGAACTACACCCCCACCTCTTTTCATATTTTATTTGAAACAGAGTCTCACTAAATTGCTGAGGCTGGTCTTTAACCTGCAATACTCCTGTCCCAGACTTCCAAAAACTGGAATTATGGGCATGCACCATGAAGTCCAGCTACAAAGGATAATTATTTTCAATGCTAAGTTAGAAAATTCATTAAAGACAAGATAAATATATAATTCAGTGTATTTGTTTTCCAAAATCAAATATAGGTCATAGTACATAGTAGGCATATAGAACTTGAGTCCTTCAATGTGTTCACAGGACAAGGACCATTCTGCATGAATGTGCTCAAGATGTCAGGCACCATTGCTCTCTGCAGGAAACCAGATAGATTGGGAAGAATGATGAATCAAACCTAGCACAAGCCAGTACATAGCACTATGGGAGTCAATTTAAGCTACCTAAACTATTTGGTGAGCAAGGTGATCATAAATCACTCCAATGAAGTCCTATCATAACTGATATTCTACAAAAGGGCAGCCAAATAGTAGAAGAAATATCATTCAATTTGTGTTCTGTCATTCATATTTTAGTAATACGGTCATGTTTTACTACTGATCTTTGTCAGGTTACTTTACCTCATTTACTGGACTGTATTAAGAATTTTAAAGAGCTTACTACATAGAATTTTGTGTCCTCATATTAGTTAAACGCAGTAAAGAAATTTCAGATTTACCTGAAGATGGTTTTACCAATGCATTTTAGAAATACCATATATATTACAAAAATATTGTTGGTGGTTCTGGCTTTATCCATAATGAGCATAGATAAGTGTTTATCTGTAAAATGTTTGAGGTTCAGGATGGAAAATCTGAAGTTCTCTGCATTTTGATGTAAACCTGCGAGCCTAATTGAGTTTTTCTTCTCCGACTTGATGCTTATGAGCACGTCCAGTAGAATAACTTCAGAACAACTTTTACTTTATTGTACCAAATCAAAGCTTTATTGAAGATAAATAAATAACATCCCAGGTCCCCTGTATAAGTGAGCAAAACAGAGCAGAAGCTCGGTGACATATTGTAAAATGTTTAAAAATCTGTTTTAAGTCCATTTGACACTACACAATTGACAATAATATCAAGTGTAAAGTGATACACAGATTTCAGTGCTTTTGAAAAAAACTGAAATTTTCTTTACTATACCCTGCTCAAATAATTCTATGCATTATCAAATTATTAACTCTATAATCCCTGAAACTTGTATTAGTCAAAAATTCATTTGAATCTACTTTATTCATTTATTATTTTCTTTAATTGCTTTTAATGAAATATATTAGCCACATACCCTTCTTTTGAATCTTTTCCTTTTCAGATTTCTTTGAAAATTTTACCTGTTTAAATCATTTTAAAGCACTTCAATCCAATTCTTTTGGACACATTGCTTCTATAGCTAATAATTATTCATTTTGTGTGTGTGTGTGTGTGTGTGTGTGTGTGTGTGTGTGTGCGTGTGTGTGTTACTGGGGACTGAACCCAGGGGCATTCTACCCTTGAGCTACACCCCCAGCCCTATTTTATCTTCTGTTTTGAAACAGGGTCTCACTAAGTTGTGAAGGGCCTCACTAAGTTGCTGAGGCTGGCCACAAACCTGTCTTCTCCTATCTCAGCCTCCCAAGTACTGGGATTATAAGTGTGCGCCTGGCCTTGTTATTAATTCTTGATATAGTTGATCCTCCTCAGTTTCTCCAAAGCCTCCCAAACCTTAAACAGTAAGAAAATGTTCTCCATCTCAAATGGCTGATCCTTTACCCACCTTCCTGCTCATTCATTTTTTTTCTCCTTTCAGGGATGCATTCATTTTTAGCCCTCTTCAAAGGAAAGTTCCAGATCAGTTAGCTAGTTAGCCAACTAGACACATATATACATAACCTCTATTCTGACCTTTCTATACAATTGCTGGCTTCATCTGTTCTATTGTTATAATTTGTAGCATTGTTTGTAGAAAACAAGGTGCACATTTTATCTCATACCTACAATTTCCCCAGCAATACCACATAACATATTTGCTCATCTAGCACATTTCTGCAAACTCACAATTAGAAACTTACTAACCACTAGCAACAAATGCTTGTAGGTGCAAAAGCCAACATGTAGGTAGCAGCAGAGAGGCAGCTTCTTATCCTCTCTGCCTTCTACAAAGCAGAGCCAATTCTGGGTCATCTCATTCAGCAGGGAGCTTTGAAACACCTTCTGACTTTGTGCAGCAGGATGCTGAGTGTCTTTGGACCTAGTTTTGCACAGGGGAAATGCAGTGCTTACAGTCATGGGTACTGGGCATTCGATCTGTGCCTTTCTGTTGCTGGAAGAATCCCTAAAAGGTTAGCTTCATGAGTCTTCCAGTTACAGGAAGCAATAATGTAATTAGGTTTGCTACTGGCTTACTTCAGAAGCAAATGCTCCTTGATGTTACTGTTTCAAGTTGGAAGCAAATTGAAATTGAACTGAAAAGGCCTTATAAGTCCCCTCAATTATATTAAGTTTACATAGGCTTTTTTTCTGACTCTGGCCTTGACCTTTATTAGAGCATTTATTTTAGAAAACTTTGAACTGTAAATTTTTATCTACTCCTTTGAGATGTATTTTTTAAAAAAATCTCTCGGGTTTTATAACCCCATAATGTTTTTGTAAAGACCTGAAAGCCATATATTTTTAAATGTAAACCTCAAGGGAGATAGCTCCTCTATCTCCTTGTTACTATAGGAGCAAACAAGCCTAACTTAGGTGGACATTGCTTCAAGTTTTGAAACTAAACCCATCACAAAGATACAAGATAGTTTACTCTTCCTTTGTTAAAACCAAGTAGCAAACACAAATTATTCTTGCTCACATTCTAGAACTTAAAAAAAAAAAACCTTCTACTCTGTTTCAGTGGAGTTAAGTATAGTCTGAGTTCTGGTCTCTCTCCTCTATTGCAATACCCTGGAACAAAAAAGTCTTGCTTACCTGTTTAACTTTGTCTTGTGCCATGTTTTACTTTTCTAAATGTTATTTAAAAATTTCTGAGGCCAATATCTCTTTTCAACCCATGGCTGCTTTGAGATTCTGCACTTATAGCATATGCATTTTTCTGTCACAAGTGGTCTTGTTTACTGAATATTATATTAATATTAAGAAAGTCTTTCCATGAAAAGCCAAAGCCTCAAAGAGGGCAGGTTCTCACAAGTTTCAGATCCAGTGGCTGATCTTCAAAATTCAGCAAATCATTTTTTTTACTTCCAGAAATGCTGTGGAAATATAGCTTCATAAACTGGGGCATGGCTGCACTGATAATCAAGCCCTACCTGCCTTTTTTTCCTAATCTCACACTATCATCAAGAATTCAGGCAAAATGAACTGTGCACCATTTCTAAAAAACATACCAAACCAACCACCGATCTCTACTATCCGACTTTGCTTCTCTCACAAGATTTTATTACATTTTCCCAACCCTGAAGAGTTACTAAGATGTTTTTAAAATGAACTCAAGCTTGGATAATGCTCCAGACAGCATGTTTCATTCTTTCTAGCACCCTCTTTATATCTGGCATTATATCATATTTTCCCTCATCTAAATCATTTCTTAACTGGGATTTTTAGCTTCTGCGGAGCAATAAATACATGACATATTTATTAGTTTACTTCCCAGAGGTAGAACTCATGCTTGTGCATTGAATAACATTCAGCAAATGTTTACAAAATTGGCAAAATTATTTGAATGCAGTGAATATAATATGGTTCAAATTTCGATAAAATAGTTGACATAGTAGATCAGAGAAAAAAAGTTTCAAAAAAGTATCTTTATTGTCCCTTTCAACTAAGTTTGTCAAGTCCATATCAAATATTCTGTGAAAGACTTAACATTAAACTAACACACTACAAGAATAAAAACCAAGTTATTTGAAACAATAATTTCCAAAGGAAAAGATGGTTAGAATCTTTTCCCCACCCTAATCCTCTGAGCAAATATGGAAATAAACAAATTCTTATTTAAAAATTAATATACTCCCTGCTCCTCTCCAAAGTTTCTTCCATTAATGTTTTCTTTTAAAAATTTATTTAAGTAAATCTGTTTAATTCCTTTGTGAATGAGAGTAGCCTCTATCTATGCATATATATATATTTGTGACTTTAGTAACACAGAATTTTAGTCTGAATTTTCTCCATTAGATATTCATCAACTGAAAAAAATGGTAACAGGCAACACTTTTAAGTTTTAAAAGCTTTGCTCAAAGGAAATGACCTAAAATTCATAAGACACCAATGTGATATTATAATTCTCTACTGTACCTGTATATGCAAATTGGACAAGGTCCCAGAGGGCATTGGGGTCTATGCCTTCCATCTTGATCTCCTCCTGCTTGGCTTCACAAACATCACTTGTAAACATAGCCGCAAAATAGTCGGAGACGGAGCTCAGAACCAGCCTGAAAGAATCACATGATCTAATTTACACCAGGAGTAAAGTATAAAAACACTGCATCAACCAGAATGAGATGGAGAGGACAACAATCACTTCTTAATCAATCAATCAATGCATTTATTTATTTATTTATTGCCTCTGAATTGTTCTTTTAAAAAAACTGATTCCAGAAATCACCTCTAATTTTTGGTCACAGAGAAATCTCTTATATTTTCTTCCATCATTTTAAGTTTGTTTTTCCTTTCACATTGAGAACTTCAATCCTTTTGGATAAAAATCAAATTTAATTTCTCTATATATACCAACTCACTTCTCATCACACTATTTGCCTCGTGGAATTAAGGTGCTACCTCTATCAAAATCCATATCCTGAGTGTATATTGATCTGTCTCTGAGATTTCCATTCTATTTTTTGGTTATTGGCCTGTTGTGCCACCGCAATAGTCTCTTGTAACACCATGTTTCTATGTAGTTCTTTAACATCAATGAGGCAAATCCTTTTCTTTATTTTCTTGGTATTTGGCTATTACTAGAGTTTGATTATTTCATGGGTGAAGTTTTAAAATTTCTAAAGTAAATTTGTTAAGTTCTTCCCAATAATTCCTGTAGAATTTTGACTGAAAATACACTGATTTTTCTGATTTTGTCTGAGCAAGGTTAGAATATTTTTTATACATAACCCAACCCACCCCAAATCACAACATGTATTCCGGGTATCTTGTCTGCATTATTTTCAAATTTTAAAGTTTTACCCAAAATTGCCTTGTATATTTTTGGTTAGTTCTTATGTACTTTGGAGGGTGTTTTGGTATTGTATATAATTTCTTCCTTTTAATTCTATTTTGTTGATACTTTCTATTAAAATTTATTATGCAAAAGTTTCCTAGATCTGTCCTTCACCTGGCTCTTTGCTGAATTATTTTACTTTTCCCTCCTAGTTCTTTTAATATCAACCTTAAAGAAAAGAAAGAAGAAACAGAAAGGAGAAAAATGTGAATCATCTTGCTCTAGAACAAGGACCTAAAGTTTTCTCTCTAAAGGGTAGATATTAACATTTTATTTATTTATTTATTTATTTATTTATTTATTTATTTATTTTATTTTTTTGCGGTACCGGGGATTGAATGCAGGGGCGTTCTACCTCCGCGCTACGCCCCGGCCCTATTTTTTTATACTTTGATTTGAAACCGGATCTCACGAAGTTGCGGAGGGCCTCACTAAGGAGAGAGAGTGAGAGACAGGGAGAGAGAGAGAGAGAGCTGAGGCTGGCCGCGAACCCGGATCCTCCGGTCTCCGCCTCCCAAAGTACTGGAATTACAAGCGTGCGCCAACACGCCTGGCTGTGTTTTCCTTTTTTAAGTAATTCAGTCAACTGAAAATGCAGAAAAGAATTATACAGCTCATGATTCTTACAAATCTAAGTTGCACATCAGATTTGGCCCCTGAAAAGAAATTTGCTGACATAATATTACTTCATAAAGATTGTAAGAAATTTACAACAGTATAACTCCTTCCCACTCAGTCAAGAATCTTAAAAAAGCATATATATACATATATAAAATATATACATAATATTTAGTATTATATATAACATATATATATAATACTAAAAATGTATTTACATTTACCCCCTTATTCACCTTTCATGGTGTTCTTCCTTCATCTTTGAAGATGTGGAATTCAATCTACTATCAACACTAGGGAAAATTTGTTTAGTAGAGCTTGTAGTGAAGTTCTACAAACAAAATATTGGTCTGGGTTTCATTTACCTAAAAATATTTGTTTTCAACTGCATCTGCAATATCTCATAAAAGTTATATTTTATTAATAGGTATTCTAGATTGATGTTTAAGACTTGAAAATATAATTTTATTATCACATAGATGGAGAGTTAGGTTTCATTCTTATTTTTCTGATACAATATGTCTTTTATTTCTAATTGTTTTTTAACTTTTCTCTTAGGGTTTTACTAGTTGGATGATGATATGCCTAGGTATGAATTACTTACTATTTACTCTGCATATGATTTTATGAGCTTCCTGGAGTAATGGAAATCATTTATTTTCAAATTTTGAAAGTTATCTGCAAATAATTCCTCATTTTCTCACCCAATTAAATTTCTGATTCTTTCTAGGTCTCAAATTGTAAATGTATGTTTCAACAATTGAGAATGCTTCATACTCTATGCTTTAGGTAATTTCTAGAAACTTGAATTTTTCAGATCTCATTTGTTATTCACCTTTGCATTATTTATTATACCTCTTTTCCCTTTATTTTAAATTATTTATTATACTTACTTTGCACTTTTCTGATCATTTTTAACATCTGAATCATCTCCAGGTCAATTTCTATTGACTGATTTTACTCATGGTCCAAAGTGCTAAGTTCTCTAGAACTTTCCATATATTTTAAATTTTAATAGAGTAACAGATATTATATCACCCTCACCCCAAAAATTAGAGTCTAAGAAGGGAACTTCACTTTACTTTTTAAGTGATTTTTATGACTTTTTTTATTGTTTTGGTTGTGTGTGGTATGTTCACAGCTTTTTGATAACTTTTTGATAGCAATACCATGTTTCAAAATAAAAATAAAATAGGTGTGGGGGTGTAGCTCAGAGGTATAACCCCCTGGGTTCAATCTCCAGTACCCACACACGAAAAAGAGCACATGGCAGTTAAAGGCTGTGCTCTTCTCAGTTGTTAAGAGTAGGCTATTCAGAAACTTATTTTTGTTTGGAGTAAGAGAAAGAATTAGAATATTTCTGAGGATTATTAGAGAAAGGTTAGTCATTGAGAATAGAATTACAAATATGGAAAGTCACAAAAAATTCTTTGTCACTGGATTAAAATTGGGTGTACCAATATAAATTCTTTGTTCTTAACATAAAAAGTATAAAAAACACTTATGTTTTGTTATGTTTTTGTTTTCTTTCTCTGTGTGTGTGTGTGTGTGTGTGTGTGTGTGTGTGTGTGCATGTGTGCGTGTGTAGATTAAGGATTCCTTTGAAAAATAACAAACCAAAGAGCTAGAGCAGGAAAAGTGAAAGATGAGCATGCCCTAACTCTTTTGTTCCCCAAAGTAAATGTTCAAGACCAGTGGATCAGGTCAAAAGATCTAAATGTGATCGAGACATCTGCAAGCAAAGCAACAGTGAACTCTGAATGCACTCCCCCACCCCATAAGAACACTGTCAGGGAAGACAACCAGAAAGGTCAATCAAGGGCATTGTTACCTATAAAGTTTCATAATTTTCTGGTTAGGAAGAAATTTTTCCTATTATGTATTTTATAATTTTATCTTTTATGTATTTTATCTTCAATATAAGTGAAATTTAACTTGAGCAAAAATAAAATAAGGGTGGGGTGTAGTTCAGATGTAGACTCTGGGTTCAATCACCCGTACCACACACAAAAAAGAGTGCATAGTAGTTAAGGGGTGTGCTCTTCTCAGAGTTAGCTACTCAGGCATTCTTTTAACTAAGAAACAATCCTTAAGCATGAAATTCAGTGCACTAAAGAAGTGCACTATAGGATTTATGGTTTTAAGCATTTTATTAGTGCCTAGTATGATGATAACATGTTAGAAATATTTAAATGTGCCGGGCGTGGTGGCGCATGCTTGTAATCCCAGTACTTCGGGAGGCAGAGACCGGAGGATCCGGGTTCACGGCCAGCCTCAGCTCTCTCTCTCTCTCTCTCTCTCTCTCTCTCTCTACCTAGTGA
>PVJS01025936.1:0-27430 GCA_004027185.1 Glis glis
AAAAAAAAAAAAAAAAAAAAATCAAAATAAAGTAGAAAAAATAGATAGGGCCGGGGTTGTAGCGCGGAGGTACAACGCCCCTGGGTTCAATCCCCAGTACCGCAAAAAAATAAATAAATAAATAAAATAATTGGAAATGTGAACCATGAGTAATGTAAAAGACGTTGATTACATGTCTATTTATACTAGTGAATAAATGTTACATGTACAGATATAAAAGTGGAAAAGAAATGTACCAAAATGTTATAGAATATTCAAGTCAGTAGTTTTTTTTTCTAAAATGACTGACGAGAGGGCATTTCTCTTTTAAATGCTCCAAAAGTTCTGAATTTCCTTGAAAATTGTAGCAATTTTTAAAGTCTTATAACCCACATAGGCTGTTGTAATAAATTGCCAAGAACTTTCAATAATAAAAAGGATAAATAATATGCATAATTCTCTCAGAGTGGATATAATTTTAAAGTCCATTTTCAATGAGAAAATCATACTCATTTGTTATGATGGATACTTTTTAAGGACCTTTTATGAGTAAGAATCTGACAGTAGGTATAATTAGTAAATGAATGTCTCAGTTTTCTAACTTGCTTGATGTGGAGGTCTAGGGGGATAAAAGAGGGTTTGCTTGAAAAAATGTTATGTCCTTGTACCAAGAAATATCAGTGCCTTAAATTATCCCTGTGTTTCTGTAAGAATTCTAAGGGAGTCCAAAACTGCTTGGTGTCATGCAGGTAGTAGACTGATTATGATGTCAGTTTTTAAATCTCTGCAGGTGATAAACTGGCCATTTCAAATGCCACTGCTAAATGTTGTATCAAACTACAAAGAGCTTCTGGTCCCCTGATGAAATTTAGAAATGCCAATGACTTCATTATATTTTATTCCTGTTAATTAAGAAAGTCTTCTTTCAATATCTACTGTTTGATCACATGCTCACTTAAATCATAAGTATCCATTTAAGCTTTTTATGGTAACAGTTATATCTGTTACAATATTGCCTGTGTTTCATTTTGAGAAATGATTTACATGTGTGTGAATCATGTACATTTCATTCTGAGGAATTATTTACATGCATGGGTAAATAAACTGAATAAGTTGTGGTTTCATATTTCCCCTAAAATTGACTGAATAGGAGAATTATCCGAGATTTTCTCTCACAATCTCCTCTCAAATATACACACATATACTAAAGTTCTTTCTCATGTTAGTGACCATGTGTCACACAGGAAGAAAATCTTCACATCTTTGTCCTTATATCACTAATACTAAATGATCTCGAACATAACTTATTTTGAATTATTTGTTGTGTCCATTCCTACCTTCCATATTCTTTGACACCAGGCAATCCAGATACTCAGCACAACATGCCCCGTAGTGCTTTCTATTCCCACAATTTAATTCGTCACTCATCCTACCTCCAGACTAATTTTTATTACATGCCAATATTTCTAATATAATTAATATAGCTTGGTGTGGTGGCACACGCTTGTAATCCCAGTACTTGGGAATCTGAGACAGGAGGATCGCTGGTTCACGGCCAGCCTCAGCAACCTCATGAGGCTCTCTGCAACTTAGTGAGACCCTGTTTCAAAATAAAAAAATAAAATTGGGCTGTAGGTGTAGCTTGGAGGTAGAATGCCCCTGAGTTGAATCCTCAGGATGACACCCACAAAAATAATAATTAATAGAAAAAAGTTAAGTGCAGACATTATATCATGGCTTTAGAAGTTCTCCACAGTCTTTTCCAAACTATTTTTCTAATAATACCTCAGTAATATTCTATATGAGATGAACCTTATTTATATTGATCCACTGATACTCTGAAGAGTCCTTGAACATTTCTGCCTTACCTATATTGATTGTCCTTACTCTTTCTGTACCTTTAAATTACAATAGCTATCCTATCTTCTTGTCCTTTTAAAGTTTTATTGTCCTTTGCAAAAACTTCTTGATCATAAATCTCATAATGACTATAATTGATAAACACCATCTTATTTTATTGTTCACATTTCATGTAGTTTTATTTTTCTCCCAAATAAATTGTACATCCTTTTATATAAGGAGCTATGGCTTACTGTTTTTTTTTGTATACCATAGCATCTAGAAAAGTGATGTGCAAGGTGCATATTGTCCATAAATATTTATTATGGCAATATACCCAAATTTACCTTTTTTGTACTGAGAATTGAACCCAGGGACATTATACCTCTGAACAACACCCCAGCTCTTTTGAATTTTTGTTTTGAAACAGGGTTTCACTAGGTTGTTGAGAGTTTCACTATATTGCTGAGGTTGTCCTTGAACCTGTGATCCTCCTGTCTCAGCCTTTCAAGTAAAAAAAATAAGATTATTATTCATGCACTTCTTTGAGAATCATTCACAGAGAACATGTATTTATCATGGCTTCACTTTTGAGTCTTTGGGATTAAAGCTATCTTACCTTAAATATGAACCTCTTGAGAAGATAATTACTGACATTTGTGACTATCCCACCCCAACTCTTCTACAAAATGATATGTGATAAATGCAATAATTTAATCATTAATGGTCAGTGTATGCAGTTAATCTATGTACTGTTCCACCAATCACACTTTTCACCAAACACATTGTTTCTATGTCAAATATATGAAAAGAATAAAACATAAAAATTAGATATTTCACCATCAGTGCATGCCGTTTCATTTTCAAGCTACAATCCTAATTTTAATTAAAATTCTTAATTATTTTCTCTAAATTAAGTCAAACCCACATATCATTATCTACGTTCATTTCTTCTTGCCTAAATTGTAAAGCCAGAAATGGAGGAGCGATAAACTGGATAAATGTCAAATGTATCAATACTTTCTAGTTTTCTCCAAACACAAGTTTTTTTTACACTGGAAAATGGTTTACTTTTCTTCTGACATTTGAGTCCAAAATTAGTCATTTGAAGGCAGACACAGGTCACAACTGAGCTCAAGGAATTCTGGATGTTAAATCAGTAAAGTAATGATCAGAGCATGACCTCAAATTTTAGTGCTCCAAGTTTTTACTAAAATGCACATGTTTTAATATATCTGCAGAAGTCAATTAGAGCAAACCTGGCCTTTGGAAAATACAGTAAAGTAGAATTTTTTCTTAATATATTTAAAAACTCTATAGCAACAAAATATAGCAGTGTGTTCAGTCACCATAATGTCTATGAAAAATATGGTCTTGATTAATGAGTGAATTGATAATTTGTTCAGAATGAAAAATTAACCAAATAGTTTAATATAAATTAACTAATTGATTTCATGCTCGATTTCATTTTATTACAATGAATATATGTTATTTATTGCACCCATCAGCAAAGCTGTATTAAAATTGTCTCGAACTTTATTTGACTTTTAAAGTGCCTACATCTTTCAATTTCTATCTTGTTCTATAACTCTTCTTTAGAAAAACAAATTTATCCCAAAGGTCAGAGACAGGAATCATTTAAGTAATAATTGGCAGACAACTCTCAAATGCTCTGATGTTCTTAAATTCACTTAAGGCATTGAGGCACTGTCAATATTCTGTATCTGGCACACAGTAAGCTTTTAATGTTTGTCCATTATTCTGTCATCTATTTATGTGTTGTAAGTTAAGAAGAAATAAAGTGTGATCAAAAAACCCTGGTATCTAAAATTTGTGTATAAATAAGGTAGATAATTGAATATATTCACCAACCATGTAATTCTCACTTGTTTAGTAAACATCCTTACTTATCAAAAATGTTCACTTGTTGATACCATGGTTGGGCCTATCAGAAGGTGATTTGTAAATTTATAGATATTTAAATTTTGCTTTGAGGATAGGATATAGCGAGCCTTGTGGAGATGTGGAAAGAGAGATGAGAGCTGGAAAAATTTGAGCACAGGGACTTTGGAGAGAATGTGACAATCCCAGCACTTGCAGTTGGAGAAAAATTGGAGAGGAGTAATTGGAAACAAATTTAAAAATAAATTTTCTTTTAATTAAAATTTGTATAATAAATTATTTATTGGATGCAATAAATGCACTCTGAAGATTTTTGGTTAGGAGAGTGGAATTAAAAGTAGTTTTAGAAATGTATGGATGTAGTCCCTTTGGAAAGATACCTAGGAGTGGTACAGCCAGATCACAAGGTGGATCCATTCCCAGCTTTCTGAGGAATCTCCACACTGATCTCCATAGCAGCTGAACTAGTTTGTAATCCCACCAACAGTGTAGAAGAGTTCCTATTTCCCCACATCCTCGCCAACTTTTATTATTATTTGACTTCTTGATGGTTGCCATTCTGATTGGGGTTAGATGGAATCTCAGTGTAGTTTTGATTTGCATCTCCCTACTTGCTAATGATGTTGTTCATTTTTTTCATGTTCATCTATTCATCTATTCATGTTCATGTTTTATCCATTGGACATTTGTGTTTCTTCTTTAGTGAAGTGTCTGTTCAATTCAGTTGCCCGTTTCTTGATTGGGTTTTTTTTTTTTAGTGTAAAGTCTTTTAAATTCTTTGTGTATTCTATAGATATTAGTCCTCTATCAGAGGGGGATACCAGAGGGACTCCAGATACCACAGGAGAAACCTCAATGGAGTCAGGAAGGTGGACTAAGGGAAGGGGAGGGGGAAGACTGAGGGTTATCAGTGGAAATTCTACCATCAACTAAGTGTACATATGTGAATATACCAATGTCAACCTCAGTACTCTGTATTGGGAAGGGGGGAAATGGGGAGGTGGGGGGAGCACCAAATGCTGAGTGCATGTATGCCATTGTGAACATGATTTACATTATGATGTGAGACTATAAGCACCAATAAAAACACATTAATAAAAAAATAAAAGTTCTGAGATGAAAGGGAATAAAAAAAAGAAATGTATGAACACAGCAGCCATAGAACTACTTTAAACAGAAGGGAGATTAAAGAGATAAAATTCAGAGAAATTATGGAGGCTGACTAAATATATTGGATTAAATTCAATGATTGCATGTTTTTGAAAATAAACAATAATGTGTACAAGTTGTAATTTAGAGATTATACCTGCAAGACTTGGAAACTGACTGATGTGGCTAAAAATGGAACAGCAAAACAGTGTCCAAATTTGGGTGGAAAGGAAATGGGTTCAATTTGCACATAGAATTAATGTGCATTATCTAAATAATGTTAGCCAAGGGTGGATATTGTAGGATTTGATTTTGTCAAAGTGTAGCCTGAAGATTAAAAGAAAAAGTAATTAATTACATGGAAACAATAAAATACTTAGGAATAAATTTAACCAAGGATATAAAGGATCTCTACAATGAAAAGTTAAAAAAATAAAGAAAGAAATTGAACATCTTAGAAGATGAAAATACCTCCTATATTCTTGGATATGCAGAACAGATATAATCAAAATGGCCATTCTACCAAAAGTGATCTATAGATTCATTGCAATCCCTATTAAAATACTGATGTCATTCTTCACATATCTAGAGAAATCGGTCCTAAAATTTATATGGAAAAATGAAAGACCCAGAATAGCCAAAACAATTATCAGCAATAAGAACCATGATGGAGGCATCACAATAACTGATATCAAATTATAAGACAAAGCTATAATAATAAAAACAGTATGAGTGGCATAGTTAGATCATATGATAGGTTAATTTCCATTCTTCTGAGTTCCCTCAACACTGTTTCCAAAGTGCTTTGCAATACCAACAACAATGTATCAGAGTTCCTACTTCTCCACATCCTAGCCAGCATTTGTTATTGTTTGTGTTTTTAATGATTGCCATTCCAACTGGGTGATCCAACTATACCACTTCCAGGGTATCTACCCAAAAGAGTTGAAACCAGACTACCATAGCAATACATGAATCTCTATTTTCATAGCTGCACAATTCATAATCACCAGACAATGAAACCAGCCGAGATGTCCATCAACAGATGAATGGATTACAAAATTATGGGATATATAAACAATGGAATTCTACTCAGCCATAAAGAAGAACAAAATTATGTCATTTGCAGGGACATGGATGGAACTGGAGAATAAGTGAACTAAGTGAGATTAGTCAGTCACACAAAGTGAAGAATCAGATCTACTCCCTCATATGTGGAAGCTAGGGAGAAATTGGAACACAGGAGGGACTCCAGACAAAGGAGAAACCTTGTTGAGTGAAGGAGGGGACCTAACTGAGGGAGATGGGAAGACTTGAAGAGAGAAACACCTCAATGGTCATACTGTACATACACAAACTTATCAGAGACAATCACTGCACTGAGCATGGGAAGGTGGGGAGGGAGAGGTAGTTGTGTGGAATTGGGGAGGGATCAATGAGTGCTGTGTACATGTATGCCTCTATCACCCTGAGCTTCATAAAGATATATGATTCCGATGCACCAATAAAAAAGAAAACAAACACACAAATCCTCATGTTTACAGCCAGTTGATTTTTTACAATGGTGTCAAAAGTGTATGCTGGAAAAAAGACAGCCTTTTCAACAAATGGTGTTGGGAAAGCCGGTTATTCATTTGTAGAAAAATGGAGTTAAATCACAACCTCCCACTCTGTACAAATTGTCAACTCAAGATGGATCAAAGATCTAGGAATTAGGCTAGAAACTTTGCAATTACTAGAAGAGGGCATAGGACTAAAACTTCAACATATAGGTACTGGTAGAAAACTTCCTCATTAAGACCCCAAAAGCTCTGGAAATTAAAATGAGAATTAATATATGATATGACATTAAATTAAAAGCTTCTGCACAGCAAATGATGCCATCGAGAGTCTAAAGAGAGAGCCTACAGAATGGGAGATCATTGCCTCTTATTCCTCTGATAGAGGACTAATATCTAGAATGTACAAAGAGCTTAAAAAACTTAACACTAAAAAAACAATAAAAATATCCAATTGAACTGAAGACATTCTCAAAAGAAGTGGCCATACAAATAGCCAATAAATATATAAAAAAGGCTCAACATCATTAGTAATCAGAGAAATGCTAATCAAAACTGCACTGAGATTCTAACTCCTGTTAGAACGGCAATCATCAAGAATACAAACAATGATAAATGCTGGCAAGTATGGGGGGAATTAGGAACTCTTATACACTATTGGTGGGACTTTAAATAAGTATAGCCTCTATGGAGATCAGTGTGGATGTTTCTCAGAATATTGGGAATGGAACCACCATGTGACCCATGTATACCACTCCTGGGAATCTTTCCAAAGGAATTGAATTTGCATATCTATGTTTATAGCAGCATAATTCACAATAGTCTAATTATGAAATTAGCCTAGATATCTATCAGCAAATGAATGGATCAAAAAACTGTGGTATATACACACAATGGAATTTTCCTCAGCCATAAAGAAGAAGAAATTTTTGTCACTTATACGAAAATGGATGGAGCTTGAGAATATTATGCTAAGTGACATTAGCCAGTCTCAGAAAGTAAATAGTTGTATGTTTTGTCTCATACAAATTAGAGGGAAATTGGGAAATGAAAGAGACCTCAGATAAAGGAGTAGATTCCAGTAGAGTTATGGAGGGGGTGCAGGGGAGGGAGGAGGGGGAATAGAGACCTTATGAAGGTAACAGTTTAAATAATGCTATTTATGTATATCAAATTACCGATGCCAATCTCAATGAGACATACAGGGTTAGGGAGGGAGAGGGTGGGATCTGCAGGGAAACACACCAAGTGTTGTGTGCTTATATATTCTTATCACTCTATACTTCAGCAGGAAAGAAAAGAGAATGATGAATGAAATTATAATTTCCCTTTTTCTTTCAACCCTATGACTTCTTCCTGCCTCCTTCAGGTCTATCCATAGACATGCTCAAGTATTCTTCAATTTATCAAGCTGCTGCCTTCATTCTCAAATTTGTGTATAACAATAACCCCATCCATCTCTTCAGACTCAAGTTTCTCACAAGGGCAATCTCCGATATCTTGAGTTCTTTGCAATTTGCCACCTTTGATCCCAATCCACTTAAACTTGCTTCACCCAGGAGATTAGCTAGTTCTTTAAAAGAAGCATTTTTCTCCTATGAATTTTCACTAGAATTGGTGTTGTACATGGTTTTTCAATATGTTCCTTTGTTTCTACTAGTTTTTTTCTTATTCCTTCTGACTTGTGCTTTTTTGTTTCTCTCTGAAATATTAGAATTACTTGAACACTTGTTGAGCCTTTATGATATGTTACTTCTCTTTTCTAGCAGTCTGACTGATTCTATCTTCTCCACACACCGAGGGTTGATCTTATCCCAGGCCAATATTATCTGCTTTTCTCTAGTACCTCTTCTTCCCAGACACACTCAGATCCCACCTATGCAGTCTGTGATGAGCTAAATAAGTCATTTGGTTACTTTGATCTGCTGATTCTCACCGCAGACTTGCAATCTAATTTCTTCACTTTTCCTGTCCACCTCCATTACATTACTGAAAGATCAATTATTTATTGCTGAAAGAAAGGGGTGGTGGGGCAAAGTTTGGGTTATGATCACATGATCTTGTCTGTCATATTGATAGAAATAGGTCTATCAGTGTATAAAAACAAAGTTTTAATCATCACCTAAAATTCTAGCATATCCAGTTATTTTATTTAAAATGTAACAACGAACATTTTACTTACCAAGTATTTTCTCTGTTTTATTGCCATTTTCCTGGATCCTTCATTTAACTTTTTCATCTCATGAATACAGATGCTCATTTACATTTTCCTATGCAATGCTTCCCTTACTGTGTGTGGCTTCTCTTATGGAAGTATTCTCTTAGAAAATCAAAATGTTGTTAATTTTTTATGTTTTATTTGTTAAATGGCAGTATAATATTTGCTCTTTCTAACAAGGTTCCAAATGATGGGCAAAAATTTCTTTAGATGTTACCCAATCTGATCATAGTTTACCAAGCCTGTGAGTAAGGAATAGCTTTCTGAGTATGAGTTTGATCCTTGACTTGACTAACAGAACTTTGACACATTACCTGGGGCAAGTACTATATTTGATCTGGTATGAAATGCATAATAATGTAAATGTATGATGTCACTGGATTACATTTTCCAAAACTTCCCTTTAACTTTATGGGTACTCAAAAATAAGAGACATAATTGCTCTTTGTATCATATAGTAATCATTTATTAAACTTCCTACCTAAAATCGTAATTAATTGTTATCCAATATTTTTTTCAGCTCTTCTTCAAGTGACGATTTCACTTAGCAAAGTAGAGCTTAGTGTGGGTGAATCTAAATTCTTCACATGTACAGGTATGTATTCAGTTTATTTTGTGCCTTAATCATTGGTAAAATCGTAGATAAATTTAAATATTTGAAAACTTAATTCTCTAAAAATAACATCATACCAATGGATTATAATGATCGTAAAAATGCTAATAATCACATTTTATATATTAAGCATTAATTTCATTTTTATTTTCAAGTTATTAATTTTGGCTGTCAAACTAGATCACTTTCAAAATAGCTTATTGTGAGACATAATGTTTGCATGATAATTTTTAAATCAAAATAAGCATTATTCCTGTCTACACATAAATATTAGAATAAATGTAAAGATTATAACTGAACCACCTTTGTAAATAAGCAATGAATAAATTAGATATGGCCAGGTGCACTGTAGTTATGCCTGAATGAAAATTATAGGACAAAAATCTATTCATTTGAAAGGTAAATATTCATTTATATATTACATAGTTATTTAATTAGGAACATTTTTGCACTATTATATACTTACTTATTCAGGAGGAATTATGCAAGATATTCATGGTTATTAAAGTATATATTATGATACCTATGGAAAATTTTATGAGCCTTATTCAGTTTAATCATGAAGATTCAGAATTCTTTCAGAAGACATTTAAATACTTGAGCATAAAATTCTCATTCAACATATTATGAAACCCATAAATGAATGCATTCTACATTGATTTAGATTCATCATATTCATATTTATTCACACAAGCCTTTATACCTGAAGTACTCAACAATATTCACATAATGCCAAAATTGCTTAGGAGAATATTTTAGAATTGTTTCTGTTCCTGATTGCACAAAAGTGATTCAAAACCAGATTAAAGTAAGTATTCCTGATATTTTTTAAAAAACTTTATAAAGGTTACCTTGAGAATTACATAGTTATTTAAATAATTTTAAATGTATTAAAAGTAGAAACATATTTATAATAACATATTAATAAGCCATAGTCAGAGTATATGTTTGTAAAATATCACATCTTTTGAAAAATTAATAGAATCTGTTTCTTCAGAGATCTTCATTCCTGAAAGTCTGCATTGATAGGCCTGTTCATACATTCTGTTTATTGACAAATGAAAAATCTAAGAGTAGAGGAAAGGTTGGTCCAACATCACATATTATGATTGAAAATTTTTGACCAGAGAATGCAGGCCAATAGTTCTAAATCCCATACTATTTTATCTACAGAAATGCAAAAATACACATACACACACAATTGTATCACTTAATGACAGAATAATAAAATAGTTTACTTGGATTTTGAAAGAAGTAAAATTTTATTTTATATATTTTAGTGTATCACTATATAACATAATTGATTCTATGTATTACATAAGGTCAAATTAAGACATTAAAGATATGAACTAAAGCCAGGCATAGTGGCACATACCTGTAATCCCAGGATTTGGTAGGCTGAGACAGGATGATCATAGATTTGAGGACAGACTCAGAAATTTAGCGAGACCCTCAGCAATTTAGGGAGACCCTGTTTCAAAATAAAATAAATAAAAAGGGTTGGGGGTGTAGCTTAGTAGTAGAATGATCCTGAGTTTAATCCCCAATATAATATATACGTATAAAGTTTTATATATGAAATTAAATTGACATCATTCAGTGGTACTGAGTTTCTTAATATGGAGTCAAAATATATCTTCCCTTTTATATAAAAATATATGTAAGCAAGAATTGTACCACAATCATAGAAATGTTCCTATTTATATTGATTTTAGTAGTAAAATGAGAATTGAAACATAAAGGCATAGGAAACCATGCAAATTTGAAAAAATGCTTCCATGCATTTTTGTATTATAATTGCAACTATGTAGATATGGCTCTGAAATTTCTAGATACCTTAAAAAACATAAATATCTAAAACTCAGTGAGATAATTATATTTTAAATGAAAAGTAGAAGGTAGACATACACTGTAATCTAAATAAAATGTGTCATATAGAACAAATTAATTTTTATATCTACATTTTCAAGAAAAAAATTTAATGATATTTATTAATAATCTGTTCAAGACGGGCGCGGTGGCGCACACTTGTAATCCCAGTACTTGGGAGGCTGAGACTGGAGGATGTGGCTTCTCGGCTAGCCTCAGCTGCTTAGTGAGGCCCAACGCAACTTAGTGAGACCCTGTTTCAAAATAAAGAATAAAAAAATAGGGCTGGGGTGTAGCTCAGAGGCAGAATGCCCCTGGGTTCAATCCCCAGTACTGCAAAAAAAAAAAAAATCTGTTCAATAGGCCAGTTTAATCAATATGGGAAGTTAAGGTGGAAACTATTGTTTAGTAGAGATTCTGCTGTATAAAAATCTAGAATAGCTGGGTGTGGTGGCGTATGCCTGTAATCTCATTACTTGGAATGCTGAGACAGGAAGATGACAGGTTCGAAGCCAGTCTCAGCAACTTAGGGAGGCTCTCAACAACTTAGAGAGACCCTGTTTCCAAATAAAAAATAAAGGAGGACTGGGGGTGTAGCTTAGAGGTAGAATGCCCCTGGGTTCAATCCCCAGCACCACACACACACACACACAGAATAAATCTCCCATGATAATGAAATTTCCTATGATATTAGGAAAGAAAATGTCTAGGATAACTAGAGATCCATTTAAAATTTTGCCTAAACTTTATTTTATATTTTTGCTAATTCCTGTTTAATTTACTATAGAAAGGAAGACAATTTGCTTCTAAAATTATTTATATTTTTATTTTTCTCTCTCTTTATTATTATTATTATTTATTAATTACTATAATTTTTTTGGTACTGGACATTGAACCTGTTAGGTCGAATGCTGAGAGGAGCCATACCAGACACGGTTTGGGGGGAGGAGAGCAAAATTGTATTCCTACAACTGCAAGCAGAGGGGCTGACACCAAGAGTAGCATCAGCTCCCAAAAACAGAGAGGGAGTATTATTTATAGGGAGGGATATGTTAAGCATGGGAAGATCTGAGATTAAGTGGAAAGTTATTGTGACAGGGTTATATCCTAATAGAACCCAGGGGTGTTCTACCACTGAGCTACATCTCCAAAACCCTTTTTATTTATTGCTATATATAGCAATAATATATATATTGCTATATATATTATATATATATATATAGATATGTATGTATGTATGTATATATATGTTTATTTTATTGGGTATTGGGGATTGAACCCAGGGACATTCTATCTCTGAGCTACACCCTCAGCACTTTTTTATTTTTGTATTTTGAAATAGGGTCTCACTAAGTTGCTGAGGGCCTTGCTAAGGTGCTGAGTCTGGCCTTGGATCTGCGATCCTCCTGTCTCAGACTCCCGATACTGGGATTACCGGCCTGTGCCATCACACTCAGCTCTAAAATTATTTCTTAGGAAAAAAAAGAAACAGAAAACAAAAACAAAAAGAGAAGGAACAGATTTCTTTAAAGAGGCCCCACATATACTAGATAACTATGTGCATTTTTCCTAATACTTTTGAGTTAATAGTATATGTTGCTTCCCCTAATTATTTCTTGAGTAATTATGTGAAATACAACCCTTTGGTGACTCAAAGCAAATGCAGGAAGCTTTGGCTTTTAAAAAGTGTTAATAACATAGATTCTGAACTGTAAAACTTAAATAAATGTTTACACTGTAATGATTTGGTTGTAATTGCCTAGCAGGATAAGTATCACTTCAATACATTCTAATTATCATATGATTTAATAGTTAATAATTTTAGATGAAAATGTTAAACCTACTTATTTCCATGGAGGAAAGAGATTAGAACTTCATTTTTAAATTGCTTATTGGCATTCTCTGTACAAGTTTAACAACTTTGGAAATTAATTCAAAATTTGGAATTATCAAACACCAAAATTGGTTTTGTAAATAATTTAGATTTTTGTAGGCTCTGCTTAATAGGGAAAATATTGCTATCTTTTGGCAGTAGCAAAGAGAATTGGGCATGTGAAATCATATTAGTAGTCATGTTTTTGTTCAAATGTTTTCTATTAACTGGTGTTTATGTCTGGCTCAGGCAGTTTTAGTACTTAAATGAGATAATAATCCACAGATTATTTATGTAAAGTCTCAACTTTCACAGTTTAAGTACTATGTAGGAAATTTCTATTTTGCTTCCTTGGACAGAACTGAGTCTTCAATGTTGGATAAATAAGGATGAACATTTGTCTTAACATTTGTGTTTACTTTCAATTTCGTATGGTTTTTAGATTTCCAGTTTTCTATTGACATTTTTTGTAAATTTTTAAAATTGTTGCAAAATAGTAAATGTCACTGTCACAATAAACACTTGATAGATATTTTCAAATGTTTCTTTTCCATGGCCCTTTGCAGCAATTGGTGAACCTGAGAGTATAGATTGGTATAACCCTCAAGGAGAGAAGATAATTTCAACACAGAGGGTAGTGGTGCAGAAGGAGGGTGTTAGGTCACGATTAACCATCTACAACGCAAACATAGAAGATGCAGGGATATATCGTTGCCAAGCAGCAGACGCCAAAGGACAGACACAAGAAGCCACAGTTGTTTTGGAAATTTACCGTAAGTCTTGTATTTATAAGTTCCAGTTGACTGAGACTGTAGTTCCTTATAAAGAATTCAAACAATATAAAATGTGTTTAATAACAAAAACTTACACTCAAGACAAACTATGCACGGTGCAATGTTCAAAGACCTAGGTAGCTATCAGCTTATTGTTGTTTTACCTCAGTGCATCTCAGAATAGATTATGAGTAATAGGTGGTTATAAACATAAAGCCAATTCTGTTGGTTAAACAAAATAGGCAAAGATATTTTTATTTCTCAGGCCATCAGGAGTCTGTTGGGTCAGTGAACAATAGTGGTTTACAATAGTGGTGTGAAATATATTTGATATATATTTTCAGTTTAAAATAAAAAGTCCCAATTAGGACAAAGGACACTGAACATGTCACAGCACTGACTGTTGTAGACTGGGGATTTGGAGGAAAGTCAATGAACAGGAATAGACAGAGATGGAACTGAAAAATAATCTAGCAGAGAATAATATCTGGTCAGGATTCCTCACCATCAGGGGCCTTGTTAACAAGATTTTCCACATGTATACTTCATGTTTGAGATGGGTTTTTCTTATGCCCCTTTCTCTTTTTTTATTTAGAAATCATTAAACTTGTCTAGGATCACTGTGAAGCCTGTTGACTACCTGTGTTTGAAACCAGGCTCCATAAAATACTTTTGTGACTTTGAGCAAGTAGCCTAACCTACCTCTCTACCTTCAGGGTTGTTATCTATAAAACATGTGTAACAGTACAAGTTATTGCTTTGAGGCCTACATTAACTAATATTGCATATTTTTTTTGCAGCACCGGGGATTGAACCCAGGGGCATTCTACCTCCGCGCTACACCCCTGGCCCTATTTTTTATACTTTATTTTGAAACTGGGTCTCACAAAGTTGCGGAGGGCCTCACTAAGTAGAGAGAGAGAGAGAGAGAGGCAGGAAGAGAGAAAGAGAGAGAGAGAGAGAGAGAGCTGAGGCTGGCCGCGAACCCGGATCCTCCGGTCTCTGCCTCCCAAATTACTGGGATTACAAGCATGCACCACCACGCTTGGCGTATTACATATTTAGAAAAATGTGTAACAAATAATGTGAGGTCATTGAAATTTCTACCAGTGAAAAATCATATAAATATTTATAATATAACCTTATAAGCTGTCACCACTTTATAGGTTTTATTATTATTATAGAAATTACTATTCGAGAAATATAATATGAAAAAAGAGACCATTCCCATAGTATGATTTCTGGTTTGATAACCAGTACATTTGATAGTACACTGCTGGATTCATTTATTCTGATTTGGCCTTTTTTTTTTAACCCTGTTACATTGAGGACCTCCAGAAAAGATATTTTTCTTATTTATGTGACCTCCTACAGTACTTTTTTAAAACTAGCAAAAGCTTAAATTGAAATAGTCATTTCATAGGCATTATATTTATTATTTTATACTTTTATTGGTGCATCATAGTTTCACCTCATAATGTAGTTCACAGCGATAGTGACATACATGCACACAGCACTTGGTGGTCTTTCCAAGATTTTTCACTATATCAAATGATGCAAAGGAAGACCCCTGGTGTTTTATTTGAGAAGGTAAAATTTTTAATTTGAGTAGCAAAAAGAAATGCAGTGTTTTTGTGAAAAATCCTCTTCAAGCACAAATATACATTTAATTTGTTCATTTAGCACACTTATTGTTGTCCAACCAATACTATTCTAAGTCACACACAATAAATAATCTAAAAAATATCTAAGTGCTGTATGAACATGCCTTGGAATTATATGGAAAATAAAGTGGGGATAGAGAGATCGTAAATGTTTAAGTGAGGAAGTATACTGCTGTTTGTAATGAAGAGTTTAGGGAGAAATCAGAATGAATTTTAAGTAGTGCAAATGTCCCCCAACAAGAAAAAGCCCATAATATTCAAGGAATACAATAAAGAGGATGTTCCTGGATCCCAAAAACTAGGAGAGAAGAGGAATGAGGATCAGAGTTGTGGGGTGAACGCCAGTTCATATGGGACTTATTATGGCATTGGATGGACTTTGGAGTTTATTCTCAGTGAGATAGAAATTTATTAGAAGATAAATTGGTTTTCCTGGTTTAAGGTTTTGTAGGGCCTAAGTTTACCTTCTTATTTTACTGTACCATCAATAAACATAGATTCGAGGATATGTTTTAGAGATAAGTAGGTGATAGTTCTTTTATGGTCTGTTTTATTTTATTGATACAGAAAAACTCACTTTCAGAGAAGTGGTATCCCCTCAAGAATTCAAGCAAGGAGAGGATGCAGAAGTGGTGTGCCGGGTCAGCAGTTCACCTGCGCCTGCTGTCAGCTGGTTGTATCATAACGAGGAAGTCACCGCTACTTCCGACAGTTAGTATTTTGGTAACTCCCTAAATTATATGTTCTAAAAATATTGCAAGTTTTACAAATACTGAATATGTGAGACTGATTAAAGAAAATATAATTTTTTTTTACCTTAAAGCTACAACTCTTTTGAGAACCTTGAAGTTCTAGAGTTTGGAAACTATGGACCGCAGGTCAAATCCAGCACCTTTCTTGTTTCTGTAACATATTATCAAAACACAGCTATGGCCATAGAAACATTGCCTGTGACTACTTTGACCACAGTTTTGAGCAGTTGTGACCAATGGTTTGGCCTACAAAGCCTATAGTAGTTACTATCTGAAGATTTACAGACAAAAATATGTTCTTACCATTTGTGTAGTTTCAAGGAAATATTAATACATTCTTATGCAATACTAAGTAAATAAAGTAGTAGAGATTCTTACAGATTCTACATATTTTCTTTCAAACAAAATCCTATGAGTTCACTATAGGTAAACTTAAAAGAATCTTCAGATGAATCTCATTTATTTCTCTGGAGTTATTCTTCCAAAGACACCTACATGTTCTAAATATTATGGTAAGATGTGTATGGATAATACACATTCACTCAAATTGTCTTCGTGATTTTGATTCAGACTGAGCTAAAATCCCAGAATAATATGACATTTGTAATTGAAAGCATAATTTGCTTACATTATGCTCCTTTACCATTGTGCATAGGGAGCAGTTTCAATTTAGAATATTTTTCAATGCACCTGCATTGCAGAGGTACGAAATAATTGAATCTTTTCAAGTATTTTCCATCTTGGATGATTCCGTTTTGTGTTTCCAAGAGACAAAATTTCTATAGCATAAAAGACAGAAAGTAGAGAGTTTCTATTTTTGAATGTATCATAATCATGTTCAATAGTCACTCTTTAAATTTTAAGATAATTTTTCTGAGCTGAGCATATTCAATGTCTGTCAGTTATTGACAAAAACTTATTGTTTCTATTATAATAAGTTAATGAGGAATAATAACTTCCTCATTATATTTAGTTTAACTGCTTTAGATCTTATTAACAAATCATATGAGTAAATTGTGTGATATATTTTCAGCTTTTCCCCCTTTCAATAATAAAGAAAAGTCAGTTCTTTTATTATAGTTAAATGACAATGTCTAAACATTTTCAGATTATCTAATATTAAGCCTCACATGTACATGTGGTTTATTGTAAACCTTAATTACAGGCAGGCTTTGAAATGAATTTATTTTTTAAAAACACAAGGAACAAAGGCACCAAAATGAAGATTGATTATCAAGTATAGTGATGTTGGGATGTTTCTATGATATAGCTTCCACGTTTTTTACCAAGATGGAATGATGCAAATCTGGAATTCCATTTTGGTTCCACTCCTCTTCTTGACCCTGGCATTGAAGAACTTTTCGAACTGCTATGTTCCTAAATCAGATTATTCACCAGTTAACAATGGAGTATTACATCCATTCCAAATAATGGCTGTAAATGCAAGTTGTAAAAAACATATTTAGCATACTCAAATATTTGTCAGCTAAATGAATAAGCTATTTGGCTAAATGCGAGGTTCTCAATACATGAACTTCATCTCATTTATTTTTCTCATTTTTCTTAATGAATTTTTAAATCTTGGGAATCAGTTTTTCTAAAATTATGTGCATTTAGGTTACATATAGAAACAGAAAATCCAATGTAGGGCAAGTGACTAGAGTTAAACATGTAATATAATGCTGAGTTATGTAGCAGGCAACAAAAAAGTACAAGTTTTGTTCTAAATTACTTACAGTATTCAAGAAAATTGTGAGGAAGAAGGCCAAACTTTTCTAACCTTTTAACATTAGAAGAGTTTGCCAATAGTTCATTATTGAATAATTGGTACATTCATAATGAATTTACAAGAAGTAATATTCTTTATCATATTAAACCTTAGCTGTAAAATAGTCTCCTTTTTATAGCTAATGAATAAGATTAAGTTTAAAACACTAAAAACAATGTGCATATAATTTTAAAATAGCATAGAAGATCTTGATAGCTTTCTGTTGCCTCAGTGTGATACGAAAGTGAAGTTTAGATGCCCTGGATCAGATAATGAAGGCTTGGGATTGATTATCTTTCTAGTTATGCTTTTGATGGTAGCTGTATGGCAGACACACAGAACTATGATTTCTACGAAGTAATTTAAGTGGAAGTTTTTCCTGTTGCTCATTGAAAGGAAATCCATGTGCGAAAGAATCCAAGCATTTAGGTAATGAGGACATAACATTTATTATAAATATTAAATATTCTGCCTTTTAGCATCACCCTGATGGAGAGATATGCACATGCCCATTTAGCACAGGCCAATTTGAAAACTATCTTGAAAATGTTGTAAATGGTTTGGTTAAAATAGAATTAAAATATTCCTCATGCATCAAGAATTCACAAACTAATATTATTCAATGGAATTTTTATGTGTATTACTTCTAGCATAAAAGAATCATTTAACAGTTGATCACCTAATACATGCCATCTTTAATTCTAGATATGTTAACTCATCTTTGTTAAGAAAAACAAATTCACTGCTTTTGAAATACTAGCAGTCTAAAGGCACAGCTAATGTGCTAATCATCTTTTTGTCTCAGTGACCAAAATACTTAACAAGAACAAGTTAGAGGAAGAAAGATTTATTTGGGCTCAGGGTTTCAGAGTACTCAGTCTATGGTCAGACAGTTTTCTTGCTCTGGGCATGAGGTGAGGTGTAAGATAATGGGGGAAGGGTGTGGCAGAGGAAAGCTGTTCAGCTCATAGCAGTCATGAAACAGAGGGAAAGAAGGAGCGTAGGCAAACCCTCCAGGATCTTCCCTCACCGACCTCCTTCTTTCACCTAGGTCCCTCCTGCCAGTAGTCCATTTTGCTCTCACTGGGTTCATCTGCTGATGAGGTCAGAACCCTTGGGAACCAATCATTGCCTAAAGTCCCAGCTCTGAACCTTGCTGTGTTGGGGGCCATTCTTTCAACACATGAGCTTTTGTGGGACATTCTAGATATAAACCATAACAGGAAAATAGGTAAATCACTGAAAAATGGTACATCTTGTCTCTGATAAAGTGTAATAATAGAGTACAAGAAAGAATAAACATCTAAATTAGGGTTAGGAAGGGTAGAAAATATGCCTGCCAGAAGGAAAAATGACACCTTTAATATGAATAGAGATTAGCCAGGAGAGAGTTGTAAGAATCTTTCTATGAATAGAAAACACCATGTGCAGTGGCCCAGAGGTAAAAGACAACAGGGATGGTACCTGTCAAAAAGTGGAATAAATTCATCCAAACTGGGACTTTTGAAAAAGTACAGCTTGAAATCTTGGAAAAGTAGATAAAGAAAACCAGGATGTGTTAATGAAGGACTAATAAGAAAGGAAAGATTAAGGCTGAGCCAAGTCAACATGACTTTGACATCTCTGCTAAGGAGCTTGGAGTCTGTCCAGAGCAGGACATCACTGAAGGTTTTAATGAAGGCAATGACATGGTCTAATATGTATTTGAGAAGGATATTACTGTTTCAGTGGAGAGAACGACTTGGAATGGATTCAAGGCAAAACTCAAAGCACTGAGAACAGTTTGGATCCAAAGAAAATAATTGATGAGGGAGAAGACTTTAGAGTAAGTAAGGATAAACAGAGAAGTGATCGAGCACTGGGTTTTGTTGGTTAGGCAGACTTGGGGAGACAGAGATGTAAAGGATGACCTGGAATTTGTATTGCACTACGAATGCCATAACTTATGAAATTCACCTTGGGCAATCCATTCCATATAAATGCATTGTAAGGATGTGGGAAGACAGACTGGAGTTATTGAGCTAAATTTTAGATGTGCTGAGATTGAGGTACTTAACAATCCTTCTACATAGGTACATCTGAGAGACTGTTGAAAAGATAGTTACAAGACAAGCAGGAAAAGTCTGACCTAAGGAAAAAAACTGTGAGTCATCAATTTACACAAGATGATTGAAGTCATAAGGGTGGATGAGACAAACCATTGAGTAGGTATAAAATGAGATTTCAGAAAAAAAAAGGACTTCTGGGTGTGGCAGCACATGCCTATAATCGTAACGACCAGGGAGGCTGAAGTGGGAGGTTTGCAAATTTGAGGCCAGCCCAGGTAACTTAGCACAACCCTGCCTCAAAATAAAATTAACAAAAAATAAAGGACTGGGAATGTAGCCCAGTGGTAGAGAGCTTGGCTAGCATGTGCAAGGCTCTGGGTTCAATCCTCAGTACCACAAAATAAATACACAAATACAAAAATAAATAAATGAAAGGACTTAGAAATAACTTGGTTACAGACACACAAAACAATGTGTTCTGAATTATGTTATTTAATTTATTTTTAAACTTTGATAATTAAAATTGGGTTTCTGTATAATTGATACAAACAGATAATCTGTAATACTGAAATATTTCTAAAACCCATAGTTGTGAGTGACCAGTTAAAGCAGTGCTTCCTTCAGATGTTTTCTGGTGATGTTATTTGTTTCAGTAGTTTACTTACAACAGTCCATGAACTTTGCACTCATATTTAGAATTTAACATACAATTTTCCCATAGTTTTCTGTGTGGAAAAATATTATAGATGTAAACATGTATAGTAGCATAGTAATTATTATTTTTCTAATGTTTTAAGGATTTTATCTCAGTAATGGATTAAAAAGACCACCATCAACTAAAAGTTTCTAATTAAGAGACATATTTTTCCTATTAAAAATATGTATTAAGTAATTCTATTTTATATAAAGCATTCATTCTTGATTAAAATAATGCTCCCCTTACTACTTTTCTTAATCCAAATAAAATATCATAACTAAGTGAGCATTATCATCAAATGATGTCTATTTTATCAAGTTAGAAAATATATTACTATTACCTGGATATAATTCAGAGCATCTTTTCTAATTTTGAAGTTTTATAAAAGTAATCATTATTTATTCTAATTTCTAATAACAAAATTTAATAGAAAAAAATCTGTTAATTGACTATGAAACTTCAAGAATTTTCAGAAGTTCTGGGTTATTCCAAGACTTCTAGTGAGTAATTCTTTAAAATTCCTTACAGATTGCCTTTCTTTCTCCCTAGTCTTTCCTTTGGTGACAAAATTTCATTTTTGTGCTTTTATTTATAAAGTGAAGGGACCTGAATAAACATTGTTGTCTCTCTTTTTAGGGTCAACCAAAAGATGAACTAGACATTAAGGAAAAGTTTATACATCCTTGGGTGAAAATCGTGTGACTGTAGCTTTTATAATCAGGATTTTCTTTCTTTTGTAGCCTCTGACTCTACACATTTCCATTCCCTATCATTTAACTCTTGGACAACAAGTAATCACTACTTGCCTGTTTTAATGACTGTCTATTGCCTGATGAATCTTCTGTCTGTTTTTTGAGCCCAAACATCTCCTCATCTCGTCATTCTCATTAAAGAATTGCTGTGGCAAATCAACCCCAATATCTGGAAGGTCTAATGCCAGAGTAGTGTATTTGTCCTCATGCCAAGTCCTGTTGGCAACAGGGGCAGAGGCTGATTGCAGCCCGTGAAGCGAATCCAATCAGCAGCCCAGGTGACGGAAGCTCTACTGTGTTCAGGAGTGGCTTCCATGATGTCCCTAGAATGGCTATCAAGTCAGCAAATAGAGGAAGAGCGATATATACTGGAACACGTTAAAAATGTAACCTCTTAGCTGGTGGTGGTGCCTCAAGCCTGTAATCTCAGTACTTGGGAGGCTGAGACAGGAGGATCACAGATTTGTGGCCAGCCTCAGTCACTTAGTGAGGCCCTGTTTTAAAATAAAGGATAAAATAGGGCTGGACATATAACTCAGAAGTAGAATGTCCCTGGATTAAATCCCCAGTACCAAACACACACACACACACACACACACACACACACACACACACACACAAAAAGTAACTTTTTGTCTGCACCCTAAAAATGTACCCCAAAATAATTAAAATTTTACCCTAAAATAGAGAATGAATGATAAAATAAATAAATTTATTAAAGTAAAATAATAAAAATTGTACCCTAAAATAATGGCAGTTCTACATGACCAAAAGCCCCAATGTAGATATGAACTGTGTCTCTCTTAGTAACCAATGTATCTTAAATACCATATTCAGCCAAAAAATTATGTTCAATAATATCAATGGATGCATTAATTAATGAAAAATAAGATATTGTCTGCATAGTATATTTCAAAATAGGACTAGATGTAAGAATATTGTTTACATGAGGGAAAGAGAAGGTTTTAATACTGGAATGAAATTGGGATAATCATGTAGGAGACAAGACTTGGAAAATAATGTCAAGCTATAGTGCTGTTTAGGCTTCTCAGAGGACTATAGAATATTATTTTAAACTATTACTTAATGCATGCTCTTTATCAGCTTATTTTTGTATGTACACATGTACACACAAAAAATGGAATCTTGAAATAAAATTAATAAGGTCTAATCTATTCATATCTAATGAAGATTATCTTGCATTTAGCAAAAAACAAGCCGTTAAATAAATTCAAGGCACAAACAATTTTATATCCTTTGTGTGACATATATTATTCTACCTCTGCAGGGTATGTGAAATTATTAGCTTAATTATTGTTGAAGAAGGATGTTCAATAAATTTCCTAACCCTATTCCATATCCAAGTTGCTACATATTTGCAGTCAGAAGTTTTCATGTGGGTAATATCTAATCTCCCTGCATTGTTCTTTTGTGTGTTATTTCTGAATCCAAAACACCAAGGGGAAAATAACAGTTTAGCCATTTTATGTGGACATAAAGTCTTGAATGTATTTTAGAAAGAATGTTATAACAAGGCAGTGTAGAGTGGAAAAATTGAAGTCACGAAATTACATTTTACTTTCAAATTTGAATTTGTTTGTTGATGAAACGTTTGATAGTGTCAGACAAGGTCCATATTTTAATTCTTAGCAATTTGGAGCACACTGGACCGAGCCTTCAATTACTAATATAATTTCCTCCCCTTTGCTTCCTTTCCAGATCGTTTCGCTGTGTTGTCCAACAATAATCTGCAGATTCTCAACATCAATAAAAGTGATGAAGGTATATACAGATGTGAAGGAAGAGTGGAAGCCAGGGGTGAGATCGACTTCCGAGATATCATTGTTATTGTGAATGGTAAGCAGGAAGAAATTTGTGCATATTATGCTCTTCCTTTTAGCAATATGCTTATTAACAGGGCAACTATGCAAATTCTCAGTACTTCCCATAGTAAACATCTATGCCTAGGAGGAGTCCCCCCACCTCTGTGATGACATCCGTTACATCCTATGACACCTTCAAGCTCAGTGTCTCTGATTTATGTAATGTTGGCATCCTCACATCGCTTTTCAGTGAGTCTGAAAGTTGGCTGTTGTCAGGTTATAGTTATTGAAAAATGCCAAATGAAACAGTCAAGTATCAGATTATACTTTTAAGGTACATGAATTACTACTGCCTTGATTATTATATTTGCTATTATTTGCATTTTTCCAATTTTAATCCATAAAGGTACTTTTCAACTGTAAATGGACATTAATAACTAAGTTTATGAAATCAGGAATATATCTTTTTCTCCAAACTTGATTCTTCTGCTGTATTTCCTGCCTGTGTTACAAAATACTCTATGAGGATAGAAGATCTTTTCAAGTGTCTTCATTCTGGTTTTCTAATCTGTTATCGAGAAGCAGCCATTATATTTCCCTAGCACCTCTCAAATACACTGTATTGTCTATCACCATGCTTTCCACAGTGTTATGCTTCTTAATTTTTCTTTTTTAATTGCTACAACTTGGTTTCTTTCTGTTGTTGCAGTCCTGGAGACTGAACCCAAGGGCTTTCTTATCACTGAGTTATGCCCCCCACCATTTTTATTTTGAATTTTGAGACAGAGTAGCATTAAGTTACCCAGGGTGAGAGAGAGAGAGAGAGAGAGAGAGAGAGAGAGAGAGCGAGAGCTGAGGCTGGCCGCGAACCTGGATCCTCCGGTCTCCACCTCCCAAAGTACTGGGATTACAATCATGCGCCACCACGCCCGGCTCAGAGTAGAGCTAACTTCTCAGAGGCCTTTAGAGTAGAGAAAAGTCCAGTAATTATTAAAGATGCCATGGTCAGTGGAGATTTGACCTTCAACGCAGAAGGAAGATTTTATTACATGAATAATAGGTTTAGATATGGATGCATCCATCTATATCTGTGTCTCTTTCTGTAAATTTATATCTATATACATCTCTTATCTCTTTATTATATATCATAATCGAAGGTAACATAAGTGGGTATTTAATTTGTAAAATTTGTATTCAAATCTCAACAATGTATTGTTCCCTAAAGGATTTAAGGAAACACATGGAGGTATATTTCATCATGGACAAGTCTTTGTGCTCAGTATTCTTTTATGAACATAAGGATTATAATATAAATTAATAAATGTAAAGCACTTTAAAGAATACCAAGTTTATAGGAGGCAGTATATAAATATTTACTATTACAGGATTATTGTAAGTTATTATATGCACATATGTGTATGTGACTATGCATCTGTATGTATATTTTAGAATAAAATTTAATTATTTAAACAAATGTCATCTGGCAGGCATAGAATGTTAATATTTTATTATCCATTTTGATAACATAAATTTTTTGAGGTACTGGGGATTGAACCCAGGGACATTCTACCTCCAAGCTAAACCCAGCCCTATTTTTTTATTCTTTATTTTTAAACAGGATCTCACTAAGTTACAGAGGGCCCACTAAGTAGCTAAGGTCGGTATCAAACTTGTGATCCTCCTATCTCAGCCTCCCAAGTACTGGGATTACAAGCGTGTGCCACCATGCCCAGCTTCTTAACACCATAATTGTTATTTTAATATATTCTTTATCTTTAATACATTTAATGCATATTCTAATTTGTTTTTATATTATAATTTGTGTTTGTGTACTTGTGGTTGTATTTTTTGTGGTAGAAGGATTATTTGGGTATAAGTTTTCATCAAAATAGCAAAATTGGAATCTTGAAGTCCATTATGGTCTGCATTAACATTGGAATATTTTGTTCTGTATTTTTATGTTTATTTCAGAAATGATAAGAATACTGGAATGCCTTTCTTTGCCACTCAGAATGGTCGTGTATATAATGTCCTGTTTTGTCTGTATCAGGCTGATCCTTCCAAAAGCAAATTATCCTCATCCCACTTCATAATGGAATCAGCCACAGATTCTAATCTGACCTTCTTTGCTGAACAATGCTAATTAGCCACGTTTTCCATTTATGGTCACAAACTCTCATATTGTAGAATTCCTAGAATCTCTTTCCTTCAAAATACTAGTATTCATGAAATCCACCAATGACTTTCAATCCCCTTTCTGGCTGCTGCAGTTGAGCCCTGTCTAGGGAATTTGTTGAAGAATGCCAACCTACGATTATGTTCGTCTTTCACATTTCCTTGACTTCAGCCTGGAAAATCATTCTACTCCAGTCCAGTGACTCTTGCCCTGCTTAGTGGCTCATTATTAATCTTGAAGTCTGCAGAAAGTTTTGTTTTCTTATTATGTCTCTCTTTAAAAAACTCTTGAACATTTTTGGAGAAAAGTTTAAGATTGCAAATGAAATAATAATAAAAAACACTACTTTTTTCCACATTTCTTCAGTTACAGAACTTGACTCTTCGTTCTATGCCTTTCCCCTCAATTTACATTACAAGCTTACACATTTAGTTGCTACTAACTTTTTTTTAACTTTTTATGTTCATTTATTGGTGCATTGTAATTATACATTTTGATATATGTCAGGGTATGAACATCATACATGCACACATTGCACATTTAGCCCTCCCTTCAATCCCACGCTATTCCCTCCTCCTTCCCTCCCTTTCATGCTATGGATAGTAATTGAGTCTTATAGGTTTGTGTATGTACATCATGTGCTATAGTGTGTTTCCCTCCCAACTCCCTCAGTTAGGTCACCTTCTTTGTCCATCTCAAGATTTCTTCTTCTTCCCTTCTAAGTCCCCTCTACATCCCATTCTATCTCTACACTGTTTTCCAAAGCGGTTGCACTAATTTGCAATTCCACCAACAATGTATCAGAGTTCCTACTTCTCCACATCCTCGCCAGCATTTGTTGTTGTTTGTGTTTTTAATGATTGCCATTCTAATTGGTGTTAGGTGAAATCTCAGGGTAGTTTTGATTTGCATCTCTCTGATTGCTAATGATGTTGAACATTTTTTCATACATTTATGGGCCATTTATATGTCTTCTTCTGTGAAGTGTCTATTAAGTTCACTTGCCCATTTTTTGATTGGGTTATTTGTTTTTTTAGTGGTGATTTTTTTAAGTTCTCTGTATATTCTAGATATGAGTACTCTATCAGAGGGGTAGCTGGCAAAAATTTTCTCCCATTCTGTTGGCTCTCTGTTGAGGTTCTTGATTGTTTCCTTTGCTGCACAAAAACTCTTTAGTTTAATGCAATCCCACGTATTTATCCTCATTTTAGTTTCCTGTGCCTTTGGGGTCTTGTTGAGGAAGTCTTTATGTGTGCCTATGTGTTGAAGTGACTAACTTTTATCCTTATTAATTTGACCTTTATCCTGGTCCTCTTTCGTTACTCTCCTTCCCTCAAGTATACTGGAGTCTTGACCAAATAAATCAATCATTTCTTCATAGAGACTTCTTCCTTGTCAAATCATGACTCTTTGAGAAGTTCTGCTCTTTATTCCATTGCTTGTTCTTTTAAAAGTTTCCCCTCATGTTCCATCCTACCAATTCATGCTTTTTTGTTTCAATAATTAGGTGCAAGATATCCTTGTTAGACCCCTTTGTAGTACCAGCTATACTAAATGTCATGGATTTTTTTTTTACTCCCTCTATGACTTTCTTATGATATTTATCAACACCTGTGTATCATTTTCAATAAATAATTATCCTCCCTTGAAGAAGTTTATATATTACCACCCATTGCCATGTGAAGTATGGTTCTTCCACTGGATGTATTATGCATCCCCACCCAACTGATCATGTGACTTGCTATGGCCAGTGGGATATAAGCAAGTGTAAAAAGCACTATGGCTGACCTCAAACTCCCAGAAACATTACATGTTCTTTCTTAGTCTCTTGCTCTTCCCTTTTGCCATGAAACTACATGACTCAAGTAGGGACTGATTCATCTTTGGGCACCATGTTGAAAACATGAGCCGGGTGTGGTGGCGCATGCTTGTAATCCCAGTACTTTGGGAGGTGGAGACCGGAGGATCCGGGTTCG
>PVJS01025937.1:0-27431 GCA_004027185.1 Glis glis
CATATGCAGGTTCCCCTCTTTGTAACCTTCCTCCTCATCTACATCATCACTCTGGTCGGGAACCTGGGGATGATCCTGTTGATTCTCTTGGACTCTCGGCTCCACACTCCCATGTATATCTTCCTGGGTAGCTTGTCTCTGGCTGACTGTTTTTACTCTTCAGCTGTCACCCCCACAGTCATGGCTGGGCTCCTCATAGGAGACAAGGTCATTTCCTACAATGCCTGTGCTGCTCAGATGTTCTTTTTTACAGGCTTTGCTACTGTGGAAAATTTCCTCTTGGCCTCAATGGCCTATGATCGCTATGCAGCAGTGTGTAAGCCCCTACATTATACCACAATCTGCTCTGCTTCTACACACTTGACTTTACTTTTTCCAGATTCCACAGAGGAGTGATTGGGTAGTAATTTTCTATGTCTAATTTGTTTCATTTAGCAAAACATCCTCCAGTTTCATCCATTCTGTCACAAATGGCAGGATCCCATTCTTTTTTAAGGACAAATAATATTAATATTTCATTTTATCTCTCACAATTTTTAATTTTCTATCACTGAGCTAAGTCTCCAGCCCAAGAGACTTCATTTATTTCCATATCTCAGCTATTGTTTATAGTGCTTCAATGAACATGGGAGTATGGTTATTTCTAAAAGGTGGTGATATTTCATTCTTTTTGAGTATATACCAAGCAGAGAGATTTCTGGATCCCACACTAGTTGTATTTTTAGTATTTTGAGGTACCTCCATCCTCATTTCCATAATGAATACACCAATTTACATTCCCATCAGCAGTATAGAAGGATTTTCCTTTCTCTACATCCTCTTCAATAATGTTTTGACAATAATCATTCTAATAGCTGCGAGTGATATATCCCTCTAGTTTTAATATGCATTTCCTAGATGAGTTATGTTGAGCACCTTTTCATATACCTGTAGGTCATTTGCATACATTATTTGTAAAATTGTCTATCCATGTCTTTTGCCCATTTTCTTGATCACAGGCTATTGTCTTTCTCTCATTCTATCCTTTTTCTCTTCTTTACTTTTATCTTTATTTCTTTTTTGTTATTGTGGTGTAGAGTTGAAGGATTTCCATTATACTTTGAATATAAACCCACTATTGTAGTTTTGGTTTGCAAATATTGTTTTCCCAATTCACAGGTTTTTAAAAAATCTCATTGATTGTGTACTTTCCTGTGCTTATATACAGAAACATGTCTTGGAATTGTACTTATCTTCAAGTTGAATCTGAGGATTAAGAACTCCATGGGTATTCAAGTGTAGAATATCCATGTACTGGATGAGGAGCCAACAATGAACCCAGTGAGATATGTTTGCTTAAAATGAAAAATCAGGGTAAAGAGAAAAGCACAAATAGAGAATTTGAAACTCCCGTACACAAAACAAATCAATCTTAACATAGATCCTTCACAAATCTTAACTCAAAACAATGAAAGACTTAAATATAAAATGCAAACCTATAAAACGCCTACAAGACAAAAGAGAAAATCCAGGTAACCTTGGATTTGGTGATGCCTTTTTACATATATCAGAGGAATGATCCATGAAAAAGAAAAAAGAATAGATAATCTAAAATTCATTGAAATAAAACATTTGTCCTTTACAAATGCAAAAAATAACAAAAAGACAAGCCACATACTTAAGAAAATATTTACAAAAGACATATATGGAATAGGTCTATTGTCCAAAATATACAGAGCGCTCTTAAAACTCAACAAAATAAGTTGATAAAACTAAATTTTAAAATGGCCAAACCCAAACAGGTGTATATATCTGTACACCAAAGATGTAGAGATGGCCAATAATAGTTGCTACACATCATCTATTATCAGGAAAACATAAACTAAAACAATGAGATACCACTACACAACTATTAGAATGAACAAAATCTAGAAAACTAATTAAACCAAATGCTGGTGAAAGTATGGAAAAGAGGAATTCTCATTCACTCTTGCTGGGAAGGCAAAATGGCACAGTCACTTTAGAAGACAGCTGAGTGCTCTCTTAGAAAACTAAGCATATTCTTACCATGTCATACAGCAACTGTACTCCTTGGTATTTACCTCCAAAAAGTGAACACATTATTTCCACACAAAACCTTCAGGCAAGTACTTTATTATTACCAAAACTTGGAAGCAACCAAGGTATCCTTCAGTAGGTGAACATAAAAATAAACTGTGGTACATTCAGACAATCTTATGCTATTTCAGACTAAAAATAAATGAGCTTTCAAGACATGAAAGAAACGTGAATCTATATTGCTAAGTGAAAGAAACCAATCTGGAAAGGCCATGTGCTGTATGATTCCAACTCTATGAGATTCTGGAAAAGGCAAAATCATGGAGACAGTAAAAATAATGGATGAGTGGCTGATATGGACTGGGTGGAGGGAGGATGAGAAGGTGGAGCACAAAGGATTTTTAGGGCAGTGGAACTACTCAAACTGTAATGATCGATACATGCCATTATAATTATTTTGAAAGGTGTGGCATATGCAGCACCAACGATGAACCTAATGTCAACTTTTGGTGATAATGATGTTTCAGGGTAGGTACATCAACTGCAAAAAATGTGCTGCTCACACTCCAGTGGGGGACTTGAAAGTGGGAGAGGAGATGCATCCAAGGGGCAGAGAATATAAGGGAAATTTCTCTGATTCTACTCAATGTTTCCTTGAACCTAAATCTCCTCTCAAAAGATTTTTTAAAGAGATAAGTTGGTCAAAAGATGGGGGAAAGATTATATTTGCTAAGGTTCAAGAAATCTGCCCCAAAATATGGCACCTTGATTCACTATTTTAAGCTAAGGAAGTTGAGAAAAGAGAAGAAACTAGACAGTTTCTCTGACCTTGTCATACCACTTTCTTCCCTGAAATAGGTTATAGAAACTAGATATTCCTTCTTCTCCTTTCTCCTTCAAAGTAGGTCAGAAAATCTAGGAAGGTCACTCTCTGACCTTCTGACTCCCTTCTGCCCAGAAGAACTTCATATGACAAGTGTCCTGACTTACGCTCAAAGGGAAGGACTCACACAGAGACTCAGGAAAGTACCAAAACAAGCAGGCCTCTCTGAGTCTCCACCAACCAGCTTATTACCATTAATATACTCTTTTGTCTTCCAATCATAAAACTGTCCATAAAAACACATGGATCTCCCTGTTTCTTTGGATCATCATTTCTGAAGTCTCCCGTTTTCCATAAGGTTTATGTTATCTCTGTTTTTTTGTTATATGGGACTCAGCCATGCATTTAGTTATAGGTTAGGAAAAGGTATGACCCTTTTCTCTCTACATGTTAACGTGAGACACTGTTAACAATGAGCTACCGATGAGACTTCTTGCTGTATATGGGTGAGATGAGCAAATGACCTCAAGTATAACCATCACAGGAAGACGAAATACTCTTCTTAGGGTTTTGTTTGCCTTTTCCCTGAAGAGTGAAATTGTTTATATTATTTTTCTACAGATTGATTACATTAACTTATACTTAGCTATTATCAATATTGTTGCTATTAATCTCATTGTTATAATATGTTTAGGGAATTTTTCTGTCTTTAAAGGTCAGATGCAGTAATCCTTCTAAATGAGAGCAGGACACCTTGGCTACCAGTGAAGAGGAAAGGGTGTAATATGAGGAAGATCCACTAGGTTTTAATGGACAGTAGTTCCGTCTTCATACATTTATAAGAACCTTAGGCCATCAGAAAATTTGTGGGAGATACATAAGATTCCTCATTTAATTAATTATTAGCACTGGAATTTTTGCCTTGAATTGGGATCTTCAAAATATGTCACATCCCGTTAATTTGTTATCAAATTCCTGTTCACATTCGCTTGCTGAAACACCCTGTGCAGCAGATGGCAGAGGTCCATCAGGTCAAACGTGGGATATTAAGTGCTGAGCTTCAGAACATCTGGATAGTTTTGAAAAAAGAAAACAGAAAGGTAAATATATGTCGGTGTCATTAACTCTCTATCATATTAACATGACAAAGTATGCTTCCTTACAAGTCAGCCATGGGGATTTTGAATTTGATAGAATATACCACACAAGGAGACATGCTCGTAGCATCAATTCTCCTTTCCCCATTACACCTGCACAGACGATTTATTTACCGCACTTCTGGCAGTGAGAAACCTGATGGTGAAAGAAGTCATCAGCATGCCCACTAGCACCATCTGTGCAGGAGCCGGGCTAATGAGCAAGTAAGTCGGGGCTGGCTGGGGACTGAGTAGGGAAAAGGACAAGGTGGCTGGACTTAACTCCAAGCAATCCAGCAATCCGGAGGTGGACCTTCATGTAACACAGTGAGTCTTAGCCATGTCTGTGCATCAGGCTTACAAGGAGAGCTTCTTGAGACTTCGAAAGCTTGCACCCTCTTCCAGTTGAACTGATTCCAAATGGCTAGTGATGGGCCCCAAAAAGTTTAAGGAAAATTCTCATTAATTTTTTGTGGGCAGCCAAAGATGAGACTTACTGACAGAGGAGGTAAGAGGCTAAGTTCACTCCATTCTTTACTTGAGAGTTTGGACTCAATGCTTAGGGTGTAATGCTAAGCTAGGTGTAATCCATGAGCCACCAGCATCACACTAACCTGGGGTTGTTAGACTTCGCCTTGCTGAAGTTTAATGAGATCCTCAGGCGATTCATACTCACGCAGATGTTTAAAAAGCAGAGAAGTAAGATGTTGCTTTTTGTGGAAAATCTCTAGGAGAGAATTTTAAATGAAAAGCATTGTGTATTTCACTCTTTCAATGAATACATAAAAGCTTATGAAGTGCTATGGGCTTGTCATTCTGCTGGGCTCCAGGAATACAATGGTGAGCCATTACGAATATAGCCCCTTTTCTTATAAATATTAAATACCACATGAATCAAATAATCACATGTATGCATGTATAATAACCAACCATGATAGGGCGCAGTAGGGCACTCTCTTCTCTGCAGGCCCTCCCTCCAAAACTCCCTCCAAAACTCCTTTAATGGGTTTTGCTTATGATAAAGAACTGAATATTAACATGCCTATATCACCTCTTAATAACCTGATGGTTACTGCAAGGTTAATCAGGTTTTTTTGTGTGTGTGTTTGAGCTCCGGTAAACTTGTTAGCATTTTCTCTGTTTTCAACTGCTCTTTACCCATAGTCTACAAATCCTTGGAAACAAATGTTCCTCTGCCCTGTCACTCCCACCTCTTTAGTATCAGTAACTCTTCTTCATCTTTCAAGCTTAATTCAAGAGGCTTCTTTTCTTTTCCTTCCTTCCTTCCTTTCTTCCTCCCTCCCTCCTTCTCTCTCTCTCTCTCTCTCCCTTCGTTCCTTCCTTCCTTCCTTCCTTCCTTCCTCTTTCTTTCTTTCCTTCTTTCTTTATTTTCTTTCTTTATTTTCTTTCTTTCTTTCTTTCTTTCTTTCTTTCTTTCTTTCTTTCTTTTCTTTCCTTTCTTTCTTCTTCCTTATACTAGGGTTTGAATCCAGGGACATTCTCCTTCCAAGCTGCACCCCCAGTCTTTTCTATTTTTAAATTTTATTTTAATTTAGTTTAGCTTAGAGTTACACCAGCAGTCCTATTTTATTTTTATTTGGAAACAGAGTCTCACTAAGTTGCTGAGGCTAGCTTCCAACCCACAATCCTCCTGTCTCAGCCTCCTAAGTACAGGGATTACAAGTATGTGCTACCATGCCTGGCTCTTATTTTTAATTTTGAAATAGGGTCTTCCTAAGTTGCTAAGACTGGCCTAGGACCTCCAATTCTCCTGTCTCAGCCTCCCAATTACTGTGGTTACAGATGTGCACCACCATGCCCAGCACCTAATTTTTTTCTTTTCGTGCCTCTGGATAGACCAGTCTTTTTGGTTATAAGATTTTCCTTTTAAGATTAGCTTGAACTTAAGCATCCTTTTGCTGATATAAATTCAATCACCACTAGGAAACTAAAATTCCGTGAAACAGTGGACCATGCTTGTTCATGTCCACTGTTTTATCTTCAGTGACTACCCTGGGCTACGCATCTACAATGTGGTCAATAAAGAGTTATTAGAATAGCTAATACAGACTTGGATGAATGAATGCACCAACATCTCTCAGGACAGGAGATCAACAGTATCAAATATTCCTGAACAGTAAAATAATGTGAACAGTAGAAAAAACCTATTGGATTTAGTGACATTTGAAGAAGACCCATAATAGGTAGGCTGTATATTTTATCTTTCTTATGTAACTATACACATTTTATTAGCATGCTGAGAGTACTAGGAAATACTGTAGTATAAATATACATTTAAACTTTTAGACACAGTGATTTTGATATTTATTTGGTCTAAGAATCCACTTGTCCAAGACACTAATTAATATCAAGGGCAGCTATTATCCAGGTGAACAGTAGTTAAGTTTGCATTCCTATGGGAAACCCTGATCCCAATACATGGAAACATTGGCTGTTCCCCTAATACACTAGCTCCTAAAGCCTTTGCCTCAAACATATCACTTTATTCACATTTCACAGCACTTGATAAGAAGGGAAACATAATCCAACAAGTGCCCAAAGGACAAGTCAATCAAGTATTAGTAAATTGCCACAATGACTTCCAAATCTCTTGATCAGCTCATCACATTTACTCCACCTTTGAGATGTCACTAAAACGTTCCTCTTTGTCTACGGTCCTCTCCGCTTCCACATATGTGCTCCCAGGGTGAACCATGCTCAACGCTGTAATAGATCTTCTCATGCTGAGCTGAAGTATTTGTAGCTGGACTGCACACTTTGTAAAGGCAGGGTATGCATCACCTGAACTGGTCTAATGCTAACATGAAGATGCCTTAGGAGTTATCGATTTTTTGAGTGAACGCTTCAAGCAGACATCTGTTTACCTCTCTGTCTTTGGGAGGACCCCGTCTCCAACTCCAAGCTCAGACCAAGCTCAGATATGACACCTAATAAGTTCTAACTGAATTGCTAATAAATAAGTGGAATTATCTAACCCAATAGAGCCTAGTTTCCTTGTCTCAGAAGTGCTATTGGTGATAAAATATATCATCTGCAAAAGCAGTGAGCTATGGCTTGATATACAAGGAGGCAAAATAAGCATTGTCTCCCTATCATTTAAAAAATTAAGGTGAATTGTGTACTACATAAGTGCAAAACAATCATTTCTTTTCCAGGTAATATAGAAAATTTACTCCTTAGCTATTTCACTAGTTATTCAACTAAAAAATAAAAACAAAATTATCACAAATTAAAATGATTCTTTAAAGAAAATTCTGGGTACATTTTGATATAACATACCATACTGTATAGGATAGTTTAGTGGACTTATACAAGTGTAGTCCAATAGGACCAGCAGGAAAGAGTCCTTGAGATTGTGTAAGATGAACATATTTTGGGGCTTCATCAAGAAATTAATAGAAGAGTCTGAAGTTGCTTCCACTTAAACATACTAAGCTGGTTCATGGCATGCTCTCTGACATCTTACTCCAAGGTAAGATGATTCAAATTTTGATTTAAAATGTGCACGTTTTTGTTAGAATACATTGCAGAATAATTTTCTAACTAACTCCACCTCTCTGGATTCTTCTTCTCTGGGAATCAGCATCAATGTTCAATTTGCAATTCTTCTCAGTTATGAAAAAGGCACTTTGAGTTATCATGAATATAACTGTCACCTGGCGCAGTGGTGCACACCTGTAATCCCAGTACTTGGGAGGCTGAGAAAGGAGGATCACAGGCTAGAAAGCAAGACTCTCAGAAACTTAGTGAGACCCTGTTTCCAAATAAAAAATAAAATGTGACTGGGGGTATAGTCTGGAGGTAGAATGCCCCTGGGTTCAATACCCAGCACCACAAAAAATGTTTATCTTTCTTAATAATCTTTCTTCCAAAATTTTACATCTGTATATATTAAATATTAGAAATCAAAATAAGTAATATCTTCTGATGCTTTCTCGATAACTGAATTTTTTCTTTTATTTCATACTATCTACCCTCGATGTTTCTCATCTGAATTGCCTCTCCCTTTTCACATTATGTATTTAAAATCTTCCTCTAGCCTTTTTTCCCCCTTTCTTCCTTTTTGTATTTCTGTGTTTGTGTGTGTGTGTGTGTGTGTGTGTGTGTGTGTGCGTGTGTGTGTGTGTGTGGCACTGGGGATTGAACCCAGGGGAATTCTACCTCTGAGCTATACCCCCAGCCCTTTTTAAGTTTTTTGGTTTGGAAAACAGGGTCTTGCTAGGTTGCTGAGAGTCTTGCTAAGTTGCTGAGGTTGTCCTCAAACCTGAAATCCTCCTGTCTCAGTCTCCTAAGTACTGGAATGATGGGTGTGTATGACCATGCCAGGTTTTTCTCTCACTTCGCTTAAAACGCATACATATCTTTCCTTACTCTTCTATTTGGCAGCTCACTAGAACCTCATAAATGAAAATATGGCGATAGGCTCAAGTTAGTGCTTCTAGGGTTTTGTTTTGCTGTTATTTCCCCTTAAGGCCCTAATACTAAATGATGGAATTTATAGAAATGTACTAGGCATTCTGCATTGTCTGAGTTTCTCCAATTCCTCAACAGCTTCCCCTTCCCCTTCCACAAGTACACATCAGAACAATGGGTTGCATTAATTGAATCAAGTTTAGAGCTGATAAAACAGGAGAAGTATATACGTTACACACAGTGCAAAATGCTTCTTTATTCATTCTCAGACTGAAAACATTTGATGGGGTAGAGGGGAGTAGGAAAACGGATGCCAGAGAAACTTATACAAAAACTCTAATTGGTGTTGCCTTTAGTACTACCCTCGCCCCACCTTTGCCAAGATCGTGTGTGTTGTGACCAGTGTGCTGGAGAATGAGAACCTGCACATTCCCCCTGTTTTAGTCCCTCCTGTTTTAGTCCCCACAACTATCTTTTTATAATGAAAAGAGTAAAAATGTGCTAGGAGAGACTCACCCTGCTAAAGCAGACACCTGTGTGTCTGCTTTAACATCATCTAGTTGAGCTCCATGAAGGATGATTTTTTTTTGAGGATCCTAAATGAGTTGCAGAAGGACCTCAACAAGTTGTAGAGCAGGAATGACTTAATAGGCTTGAAAGCGTCTTTGACAAACAACAACCCAAAAACATGCACTGTTGTGTGCGTCAGTAACAGATAAGAATGACAGATGTTGGCCTCCTTCCTCCCTCCCTCCCTCCGGAATAAGGCTGCTGGGGGTGGGCTGGGGGGCTTTCCTGCAGCTGTTCCTCATGGGTCAGGTGGGGAGCTGAGCTGTGCAGCCATCACAGTGGGCACTGCAGTAAATCAGATAGCATTTCTGCTGGAAGAAGGCCAAGCTGCCCTTGAAGATGTTAGGTGCAGCTCCCTGGTAGCTCAGGGAGAAGAGATTCATTTCAATCATTTCCATGAACATCCCCAAAGCCAGCGTTTTTGGCAGGGAAGGCTGTGTGTTGTAGTAACTTCCTGCTGAAGTTATAAAGGAGAAATAAAAGCCCTGCACTCATTCCACCAGACTCAGACACGGCTGGAAAGTAGGTTCTGGGCCACGATTTCTACAGTGAGTTCTGTCTTGACTTCCACTTTCTTCTGATTTCTTCCCAACCTCCTTGCAAAGCAGATAATCCCATAATTGTAGTTGAGTGAAGGAAGACTTTATAAATTAAAGCAAAATTCCCAGGCAATTCACACAGGGTAGTGCTCATCCATGCAAGAAATGGCCCATGGAGCAGAATGAACCTCTAAGAAACACTAGATAACTCACACACAGGAGCAATCCATCTGGTTGACATTGGTTAGGAAGAGAAAATCTGGAACAGATTATTGGATACAGAGTCCTGTGGAAAAATCATGGGCTTTTTTAGTCTAGCCAATCTGGACTCAAGACCTTGCCCATTATTAATTAACAGTGCAAACTTGAGTGGGTCTCTCCAAGGCTTGTGTGTCACAATGTTAGAAATCCTTCATGAAATAATACAAATAGGCTGTATTAGTTTCTTCTTGCTGTTGTAACAAATTATCACAAACTTAGTGGTCTAAAACAACATACACTGCGGGGCATAGTAGGACACATCTGTAACGTCAGTACTCAGGCTGAGACAAGAGAGTCACAGGTTCAAGGCTAGTGCATAGTAATTTAACAAAACCCTGTTTCAGAATAAAAACTGAAATAGGGCTGGGGTATAACCCAGAGGTAGAATGGCCCTGAGTTCAATCCCCAGTACCATTCACAACAAACAAACAAACAAATGAACAAACAAACATTTATTATCTTCCAGTTTTGAAGGTCCTACATGGGTTAAAATCAAGGAGTTAGAAGAGCTTGTCCCTAGCCGGGCATGGTGGCACATGCTTGTAATCCCAGTAGTTGGGAGGCGGAGACCAGAGGATCCGGGTTCGCAGCCAGCCTCAGCTACTTAGTGAGGCCCTCTGCAACTTTGTAAGACCCGGTTTCAAAATAAAGTATAAAAAATAGGGCCGAGGGTGTAGCGTGGAGGTAGAACGCCCCTGGATTCAATCCCCGGTACCGCAAAAAAAAAAAAAAAAAAAAAAAAAGAGCTAGTCCCTTTTAGAGGTTCCAGGAAAACAATTCTTTCCTTTTGTCTTCCAGCTGTTAGAGGCTATTGTCCATCATTCCTTGGTTTCTGGGCCTATCGTGCCACACTTTGCTGTCATGACATTGCCTTTTTCTACCTCCCTCTTTTAAGGACCACTGTGAGTATTAACTGCATCTACAAAGTCCATTTTGTGGCAAAGGATCATGTACTTGCAGATTACAAGTACTAGGATGGGGACATCTTTGGGGGTCTATTATGCAGTCTGTCATAGACAAGTATTACAGGTATTCATGCAAATAAGCACACAATAAATTTCACTTAAAAAAGCATTGGCACAATGTAATTGTATATGATAGTAAGAGTCATAGAAATACATTCATATATGCACATAATATTATTTGGTCTGAGTCCTTCCCCATACTCCACCCCCTTTCCTTCCTCCTCCCTTCCTTCATCCCCTTCCACTCCTCTACTGGTATCTCTCCTAATGTTCATGTTTTCTTTCCTTTTGTTTCTCTAGCTTCCACATATGAGAGAAAACACGTGACCCTTTATTTATGACTTATTCCATTTAGGATGAAGTCATTCTCTTCCACCCACTGTCATACAAATGACATAATTTCTTTCTTCATGGTTAAGAAAAACTCATTGAGTGTGTGAGTGTATGTGTGTTTGTCCTTCTACACACACACACACACACACACACACACACACACACACACACATATCACATCACATTTCATTTATCCATTCATCTGTTAACAGGCAGCTAGGTTGGTTCCATTACTTGACCTTTATGAATTGTGCTGCTATAAACACGGGTGTACATGTATCACCATAGTATTTTGACTTTTATTTCTTTTGAAAGGTACCCAAGGAGTGGTATAGCTGGGTCTTATGGTGGTTTCAGTTCTAGTCATTTGAGAAACTGTCCTACTGTTCTCCATACTGGTTGGACTAATTTACAACCCCACCAACACTGTATAAGTGTTCTTTTCCCCCCTCATCCTTGTCTGTGATTATTGTCATTTGTATTCTTGATGAATGCCATTCTAACCGGAGCGACATAAAATCTCCGTGTCGTTTCCTTTCTTCTCCTGTAAGAGCGAAGACGAGGTGGACCTAGCTGTTCTTTTCACCAGTTTATCATCACTTGAACACTCTTCTCAGGGGTAAAAAAAAAAAAAAAAAAGCTGGATAGAAACCTTAAGAGTAAAATGAAAAAGCTTTCAAAGCTTTAAGAAAGTAGAGTTCTTATACTTATGGTATACATTTGTCTCCTTCTTTGGTGAGTGTTTAATGTCTGGTGTGTTTTATTTATCTGAGTTATGTTTAGAAAGCATCTGGACACCTTCTTTGTCCATCTAAAGATTTCTTCTTCTTCCTTTCTAAGTCCATGTATAATTATAATTTACAATGCACCAATAAATGAACATAAAAAGTTAAAAAAAAATAAATAAAAAAAAATTTAATGTTTGAAAAAAAAAAAAGAAAGCATCTGGAAGAAAACCGAAGTACGTAGCCAACTGTAGGTATAACACTATCAGAGTGAAAGGGGGATTTTTCCACTCAACTTGTCATGAAGCTAGTTACAGACATGCCATTTGGAATTTGAGGATGATAATGAGAAGGAGAGAGTCATCTTAGTTTTCAGAGTTCAGGAGAATACAGGCCTGGTGATATAAGGGAGTTGGAACAGCTAGGTATTTTCAGTCTCTGATTTAATATTCTTTCAAATTGCACTGACATCATAATCATTTATCTTCAAGGAAAGCAGAGGGAGGCCAAAATAGTTTCAGTTTCACTCTGTTTTAATGGTAAATTCCTATCCTTTTGCTGATGTCCGCCATAAAGTGATAATTCATGCTGCCATCATGTGAAATGAACCAACTAAATCAAAATATTTTTCATAGGGGAGTAGCCTGAGGAAGTGAAGGAAACAGCATGCTGGACTTTTCATGCTGGGCTATTTTTGGATGGGATTCTTCAAGGATCAATTTAAAGGTAACTTCTACAGCAAAGCTTTCTTCAATGGTGCAGAAAAATACTCCGTAGCCCACACCTACTTAACAAAAGTAGTTAGCTTAGTGCACCTGACTTACTTGTATGAAATATAGTTTATTCTCTATATAACAGTAGCCACCAGGAACGATAATTATGTAAATAATGCATAACTCATTATCTCATCCATTCATTATTTCAATAAAGCTCTTTGACAAAACTATTTGTTTCCTCACTTATTCATTCAATCATTCATTCTTCTATCTTTTCAACAATTGATTTGTATGTTCGTTCACTCATTCAACAAATTATATCGACTAAACAATATCTGCTCATGTTGTGTTGAGTTTCAGGGATGCAAAAATAAATTAAGTGCATGAAAACTGTAGCAACCCACCTCTTGGCCCATTCTTTAGTTATTATAGAAAATTTTATGGGAGAAAGGAGCAGAAGTAGATTTTGTGGATGATGCACTAATGATCAATTTAAAATTAGGCAGATAAATTGCAATGATAGAGAGACTAATTGGGAGCACTGGGAATCTGTCTTCATACCATCCAAATGTGTGGGGCTGCATCCTCAGTCACTGCCTCATTGTTAACCACCACAAGTCTTGGTGAAGAGTGTGTGCTCAAAATTTGTGCTGCACATGTTAATCTATAATCAATAACTAATTATCTTACTAGGCTCAGAAAAATGTTGATTTTCTTCACCCATGTGTTTTTTATTCTGGTCGACATCATTGTACAAGGCGCTAAATGGTACCATAACATACATCTCTGACTGCCAAAGTGTGACTGCTAAGTCTTATTTGAAACAAAAGTGGCTGGATTTCTATGGGCTGTGAGTAAGGTCAGAACAACAGTCTTTAAGATGACACAGTGTGGCCTTATGTTCTCCAAGGAGTCCTCACCCATGTGTCTTATGGCTAAAAAATCCTCATCTTTGTCTAATATATGTGACATATTGTTGAGAAATACCTGGTCTCCTGGTCTCTTGACTATTCTAATCTGGCCATCATTTGCATTTCTTTTTTTTAATCTATTTACATTTTAGATTTTTATACATTTATCCATGAATTGTAATTCTCACATCATAATATAGTTCATAGTGTTGGTGACATGCATGCACACAGCACTTGATGAGATATTCCCTGGCTCCCTCCCCACTCCCCCCATTTCCCATCCATGATATTAGGATTGGCATTGGTATTCTCACTTACATACATGATGTTAATGGAAGTGTTTCCTTCATTAATTCTCCCTTCCCTCTCCCACCTGCCCCAGACCACCTCCCTTGCTCCACTGGAGTTTCTCCTCCATTATTTAAAGTATTGCTTGTATCCAGATTACTCCCTAGCTTCCACATATGAGATAAAACATATGACATTTCACTTTCTGTGACTGGCTAATATCACTTAACATATGTTCTCCAGGTCCATCCATTTTCCTGCAAATGACATCATATTGTTCTTCTTTATTGCTGAGTGGAATTCCATTGTGTGTATATCCCATAATTTTGCAATCTATTCATCTGTTGATGGACATCTAGGTTGGTTCCATAATTTGACTATTGTGCATTGTGCTGCTATAAACATGGATATGCATGTATCACTATAATATTCTGATTTCAGTCCCTTTGGAAAGATACAAAAGAGTGGTATAGTTGAATCATATGGTGGATCCATCACTAGTTTTCTGAGGAATCTCCATGCTGATCTCCATAGCAGCTACACTAATTTGCAATCCCACCAAGAGTGTCTGAGAGTTCCTATTTCTCCACATCCTCACCAACATTTAATGTTTCACTTCTAGATGACTGCCGGGTTAGATGCAATCTCAGTGTAGCTTTGTTTAAAAATATGGAACACTTCATGGATTTGCGTGTCATCCTTGTTTGGGGGCCATGCTAATCATCTTTGTATCATTAAAATGTTCATATCTGTGCTGTTGAAGCAAGCACCACCATTTGCACTTCTAAGAGTTGACTTTCTACAATCCCATCCTGCCTGACCTCTTCAGTTAGACTGTTTTCTGCTGTTCCTCTGTTCTCATATTGGTCTGTGAACTTCTTTTCATTCTTCAGTTACTTTCTAATTTCTTGCCTTGCTTCTATCCCCACAAGCCTATTTTCTAATGCACCTATCTCTCCCTCTTCCAATTTTACCTAAGAGAAGCACAACTCATATCATAAGATAATTTTAGTTCATTTTATTGGTGCTTATGAATTATATGGAATAGTGGATTTCATTGTGGCATGCACATAGCATAAGTTGATCAATTTCACTCCTCAGTATCTCGTTTCCCTCCTCCTCCCTTGCTCTGACCCCCTATCTACTCCAACAGTATCCCTTCTACTTTGATGATATCCCTTTTTTCATTTTTTTCTTCTAGCTTCCACATATGACAGAAAACATAGGACCCTCGTCTTTCTGAGTCTGACTTATTTTGCTTATCCTATTTTACTTAAACTGCTCCCAAGTTTCATCCATTTGCCTGCATGTGGCATAATTTCACTCTTCTTTATGGCTTAATAAAACTCCATTGTGTGTGTGTGTGTATATATATATATTATATTTTCTTTATCCATTCATCTGTTGACAGACATGTAGGCTCATTCCAAAACAACATGGCTATTGTGAATTTTGCTATTGTAAACATAGGAGCACATGTGTCTCTAAATATGTTTTTAATTATTTGGGATAAATATTAGGGAGTGGTAATTTTTAAATAGTTGCTCTATCATTCTCCTCTGTGTCCTTCAAATATACACAATCATATAAAAGCTTGTTAGAGTCTAGAGAATCATCTTTTATGTTTTATATCTCCTATTGCTATGATCCTAATATTGACTTGATAAATCTGTGAGCCAACTACTTGAAAGCCTATTTTGATGACTGGTGAGCTACCTCTATGATAATAAAGCATTGACTACATTACAGATAGAGTTCCTGGTCCTCTGGAAATCCCTGCACCTTTTTAATGTTAGAGACTCCCAGCCTCCCTTTGCTCTTCATTTCCTCTGAATTGCAGAAAATAATGGAACTTCTCTGTGAAGCTACCAGTGTCCTTTAACAAGGTGCATGATAAAAGGTATGTTCTTAACAGTGAGAGGTTGTAATACTAGTTTTGGAAGCAAGAAAGTAGACATGGACACTAGGAAGGAAAATGAAAGCCCAGAAAGAACAAACAAAATGAAACAAAGCAAAACAAATACCCAACAGAATTCCTTGGAATATTGCATTGACTAATTTCATGCACTTCTAAATTCTTCACATACACTAATTAAATTCATTATCATAATAACCTGATAACATAAGTATCATACTTTCATCAGGAAACTGGAGACATAGAGGTTAGGTAAGTCTGTTCAAGTTCACATAGCAAATACGTAGAGACAGAATTACGATCCATATCTTTGACTCTAGATACCATGTTCTAAACCATTAGGTTATATGGCCATAGAAAGACAATTAGAAAATATTGCTATTATGAATATTTATAGAAAGATTTGGGGTGAGGATGGGTGCCTAAACAAATTTGGAGTGATAAATTATAAGTAGAATGATATCAATATAAATTCTGCTTTCATGTTTTTGGTTAAGATAACATAAAAACAAATTGGCTTCAAATGTCTTAGTAACCAATTTAGAAAAAAATTAACAATTGACTTCCAATGATCTTAATTGTGAGACATTACCATCACCTCTAATTTCTTGGGGGCAGATAATGAGAGGATCTACTTCATTTGGGAAACCAGCAATAGATTATGAAGAACCAAGTAATCACTTAAAACCTCAGATTTGAAGTTTTTATTTTGGTCAATTTTACCCTTAAAATAATTGACCAGTATGTCAGACAAATACATTCACCTAGAAAAGCCTGCAGTCATTTTCAGCTGATGAGCAGGATAAGAGATAACCACAAACTGAAAGAAATAATTACCGAGACATTTCTCACTGGTCCTCTCTCTGCCAATTAAGTGTGTGTGCATGTATGTGTACGTCATTCATCTGGAACAATGGTGTAGGCTTTTGGTTCTGCTTTGGAAGGTAAGGAATGTGTAGCATTTTGGAATTCCTTTCATGTGGAAGGAATCCAGCTCCTGAGGACTATTGACAATGGATACTCTTCACAGAAAGATCATAAGGAAGACCTCTTCCATTTTCAGTTTGCTTAAATAATACTTGGTATAAGCATCAAATTCAAAGTTTTATATGACCATGACCAGACCTTCTTGGGTCAACATATAAATAGTTGAAATAAAATGCCACTTTAATTAGTTTAAGTTTTTCCAGGGCACAAAACTTGTTGAACATTCTTCAAGGTTTTACACATTTGGGGTATCAGATAGTGTTTTTCTTCCTTTGTGTTTCTATAGTACCCTCCACAAAAAAAAAGTTTTCTCTGTGCCATACGTATATCAGGCAAGCAGATTGTGTCACACTTCTTTTGTCATTAGCATTTATTGATACCTGGTGACTAATGGAAATATTGCTGAGTGAATAGATGGTTCAATGCATGATACAGGACTAAAATGCTTTTTCCAGATTGGGAGTTAAATTAGTAACATATTATGAGATTCAGCAGTCCTCCAATATTTTGTTCCCATTTTAGATGTATATTAATCTTAAACACATGATTTACATAATAGTTGAAGAAGAAAAATACATATTCTATTTCATAAATTGTCAGAATAGGTGAATAAGACAGTTGGTCATTAGTAGTTACTCTGAAAATACTAGAAGTTGGTTGTAATGGATGACATTGAAGTAGGATTCCATTTTGTTGTTTTCTTTTTTTCATTTATTTCCTTTTAATATTTTCTCACTCTTCCACTCAAAACCTTTCAGTGGCCTCCCATTGAATCTATAAGATCTCTAACGTTTTTTTTTGTGGTACTGGGGATTGAACCCAGGGGCATTTTACCTCCAAGCTACACCCACAGCCTTATTTTTTATTCTTTGTTTTGAAACAGGGTCTCACTAAGTTGCGGAGGGCCTCACTAAGTAGCTGAGGCTGGCCACAAACCCAGATCCTCAGGTCTCAGCCTCCCAAGTACTGGGATTACAAGCATGCTCCACCATGCCTGGCTGATCTCTAACTTTTTAACCTGGCTTAGAAAGCCACACCCAATCTGGTCCCTGTCCACATCATTGGACTCATCTTATTTCGTGTACTACTAAGCTTCATCTTCTTTCCTCAGGACCTTTGCACTAACTCTGCCTGGAATTCCTCTCCATCATTTTTATTTGGCTTGTACTCTTTCATATTCAGGTCTCAACCATATTAATTTCTCAATATAGGATTTCCTCGAACACTCACCAAATTATTCCTGTAGTTATCACTACATCATCCTATTTTAATTCTGCATAAATGTTGACATGTTGAAGATGCCATATGCTTATAACTCAGCTGAGCCTAAGTTTCAGCTCTTCAATTCTGGTACTATATATGTATGTAAAGAAGTCACTGGGGAAATAAGTCCTGCAGCCCTGGTGTTCTATCCTTCAGGTACACGAGTCACCCAATGAACCGAGAGTCATCTATGCTCTGTTTTTTTTTTTCAGAATCCTTTTAATGATTGTTTTAATGATTATACAGAAATAGATAAAACCCTGACTCACTAATCACAGTCTGTGATTATGTTGTTATTTGTAGGTTTTTACAAATCTCTATCTTCCTAGAATTATGCCCATCCTATGATGGCATGAAATTTTTTCTGTTGAATACTATATTCCTCATATTTTAGTGCCTGGCACAGAGTAGGTGCTTCATCAATATTTGCTAAATAAACAAATAACTTTGTTAACTTAGCTGTATAATTTCACATTTTTTGATCTTATCAAATCCATTAGATAATTCTGAATAATATTATCCACATTTTATAGATTAACTAACAATATTGGAAGGATTAAATGGTTTTCTCAGATTAAAAAGGCAATGAAACACATAATTAGAATTTGAACTAATTCTACCTGGAAATTTTTCATCATAATCTTACAAAAGAAGTGGTTATATTTTCTTGATCCCACATATATCTTCAGTTTCAAAGGTTATAGTAAAGTGCTTAAGAGCACAGACCATGAAGCCAGACTGCCTTGGATCAAATCTTATCTCTGTCAGGTTTTACTTATATGATTTTGCCTCGGCTTTCTAATTTATAAAATGACAGTTGTAGTAGTGCACGCATGTAATCCCAGTATTTGGGAGGTTGAGACAGGAGGATTGTAGGTTCGAGGACTGCCTCGGCAACTTAGCAAGACCCTATTTCAAAAAATAAAAATAAAATGGGCTGAGGTATAGCTCGGAGGGAGAATGGCCCCGGGTTCAATCCCCAGAACATAAAGAGAGAGAGAGAGAGAGATTAATTCTCAGCATGGTTTGAAGATTAAATGACTGAATTTATCCAAAATATTTATACCAGTTTTTTGCACATAATAAGTGTTCTGTAGATGCTATCTGTTCATTATTATCATAATTATTGTTATTATTATAATGTATGATATTTATGGATGGTTCAATATTTAACAATTAAACATTATTAATAAGCTATTTTCCATAATTTTATGTGCAATATTTATAAGAACACAAGTCAACATATATGTATCTGTATTAGGAAGGGAGTGATTTTTAACTATTCTGACTTATATGGCCTCCTTTGATGTGAACTTTTGTTGTTAGGTGCTTTTAACTAGGAAAAACATTCTCTCTGAATGTAATTAAGACTTGGAGTCATGTAATTTAGACTTGGAGACTACCATGGATACGATCTAAGCCAACTCATTTTTTAAGTAGGAGAACTGATGACAATTGAGGCACAGGACTCTAAGATCATGCAGGCAGTTAATACTTGAGCAAGAACAAGATCTGTGGTGGCTTGTATCCTATGCTGGTGCTTTCCAGCCTCATCATGTGGCCAGGGTGCCAACAGACCATTGTTAATGGAGAGAAATTTTCCCAGTTAACTGATTATCAAACCTTGTGCAACATCGACCTGGGACTCTCTGTGGGTGGGAATTCACTGTGGACTCATCCAGAGCCTTACATTTCAACCCTCCATCAATAAAAATGATAATAATGACTCCATAGAGAGACAAGGGAATATCTGATACTTCTATGTTAAGCTGAGTCATGAGAAGCAGTAAAGACTTGGAAGAACTGAAAGATATTGGAGGATATGAGATAGATGTTAAAGAATTCGCCTTCTCTCATGCTTCTGAGACTGTAATTAGTGGCCTGAAGCTACTCGCCACAGCAGTCTGGACCTTCCTTCAACAGACAGCTGTCTTCCTTTTTTAGGAAGAGCTATATAAGGCAGGCAAACCACATGGACTTCCTTTGAAGCAGCTAGAACTTTTGTCAATATCATCTTTTATCTTTCTCTCTCTCCCTTCGAAGAGCTGAGAAGAGGTCATATCAAAGAAAGAATCAAAGGAAACTGTAGTGTTACTATTTTCCAGAAAACCTTCTGGAATTCTTAAATATGGAGCCAGACTCTTGCCAGTCTTGACGTGGTTTCCGCTGGTGTTTCTCCCCTATAATCTCTCCATGATATCTTTGAACTGTGTGGAGAAATGCCAGAGTTCTCACCTTTGCCCTGTGTTTTCAGGAGTTGGAGACCCATGTTGTCCTTGTAAATTTATAAATAATGCTCTATCTTCTTTTCCTGAGGCAAATATGAGGGCTTCTAGGTAAAAAAAAAATAAGCAAACTACTTCTCTTTCCCTATTTTCAGCAAAGCTATAAAAGCCATTCTACTTTAAAATAATAACTTCAGAAATTCTAGCAGTTACTTCAAGTCTCTGGGTCACCCTTTAATTATATCACATGGGAAGATAAATATGGCAATATTGTCAAGATGGTTATTGTCAAAGTTAAACACAGAACTTTTATTTGATAGCATAATACAAATAAAACACCAGAGGGGAAATTATTTTCTCACAAACATCCCACTTCTGAATTTAAAACGTGTCTCTAGTGTAACTGTTTTGTTGTTGAAAATGCATCATAGAGATGGGCTTAAGTCAGGATTTTTGGTTATATTCAACAGAAAATTATTCTACTTACTACTGAGAGAAAACTCAGGGAAAAAATGTTCCTTATCTGATTATCTTAAGAAAAAATATTGGAAAGATTTATCGAGAAGAAGATTGAAGAATGAGGCTCAGTCTATGTGCACATCCATGGGAAGGTGGCCTTGGTTCATCCACAATGCTGCCAGTAAATATCTCCCTATGTGCCATTCACTGTTGTATGCCCATTAACTCATTCCATCTTTGAATCAACATCATAGATAATATACGTATTAACCCTGTTTGACAGGTGAAGAAACTGAAGCAGAGTCAGTACTGTCCAAGGACATGAAAGTATTAAATGGTAGAGCTGGAATAGCAGTCAAGGTCATACGTAGAAACATCCTCCTTTAGGCGCCCTTTCTGCCTCCATTCGTTAATGTATAGTTTTTTCTCAGTATCATCATTGATGTCACTAGGCATTGGATGCTGGGCACTGAGAGCAAAATGAGTTCCAAATTGGCCCATTACTTTAAATCACTTGTTTCAGATTCAAATACTGACTGTAGCTATCTGGTTCTACCATGTCTCATATTCACATCTTGTCTTTGAGGAGGTTAGGAAGCAAGGATTCAGCCTTTGATGGTGTGACTCACAGAATAATAAATTTCTTCACATTAGGAAGTGAGTTCAGATGCTCATCAGTAATAGTTATTGTTTTCTATTATAGTAACAACTAATGACCTTGGATGAAACATCTAAATCCTACTTAAAGACTACCAAGCAATTTAGAAAATTTGCAACTGTGGATAGCATTAATTGATTACAAATGTAAATGACCTTTTTTTCTAAAGATGCCATTTGGACGTCTATCTTAAGCATAAACACTTTATAATTAGTCAAAAGAGAAACTGAAGAGACTAATTGCATGCTTCGAGTGAGTTCTGTTGAGAGCAAATACTATGGGACTATGACTCTAATTCATATACTTTCTTCCAATATACACTTGAAAGTTAGATCATGTAGGAAGTGAACGAACAAAAGAGACTGAGAAAAAGAGAGAGTGAGTGAAATTTCTGCTGTAGAATGCTTTTGACATGGTCCAGTTACTGCGTCACGACTTCATGTTTCTTAATCTTGGCAATAGAATAAAGTCCTCAGCAGAAGGACTTTTTTCAAGTCCAAAAACATGACACTTCAGAGCTCTAACCATAACTTCTCTTTTTATGTCTATGGGATTTACAGTGTTTGCAGATGGAAGTAATTTAATACCGTGGTGATCTTTCATCCAGCCTGTTTCCTTTCAGTGACCTTATGTTTACTATAAGAAAACACCAACAAGGTGTCTGATTTCTTCATGGAAAAATGGCAACTATTTAAAACAAAAGGATTTTGTCCAACAGAATCATAAATCTTTCACTGTTTCTGTGATTTAACAAAAAAGACTCATTTGTTCTCTGAGGAGTGTTTGCTTGTGAGACAAGGCCAGTTTGACTTTCTCATAAAAAATACATTTTTGGAGGTGGGGGAAGACAGCAGTGGAATAAAAAGTCACTGTTCTATCTATGGCAGAGGAATCGACACTTTTAATTTCCATGGCTTCTCCTCAAACTGTCCATAAGTTATCATTTTGAAAGAAAACTCTAGAATCCTTCCCAGCAATGCCCGGGATGCTTTGAAAATAATAGCAGGTTCTTTGTGCTCTCCACACATCTCTGCTTCAGGATGTGTGGTTCCTGCTGATTTTAAAGCCCTTTCTATACCCCAAAAAGCAGACTCTTCATGGGAGGAGAAAAGCTGCTGGGAACCACAGTAACACACCTTTCTAGGGAATCTTCCCACCGACATTTAATAGGCTGAATCATAAATAATAGAATAAAATCTTTCAGCAGAAGACCAGAAGCTGCAACTGAAACACTCAGGAAATGGATAACAGCTGTCTTTAAGGTGCTGAGATGCAAGATGCCTTCCTTTATTGGAGAAGTTTTTTTTTATTAAGAGAGAGAACTGGAATCTGGAGTTTAGATTCTCTTTGCACAGTAGATCAGAGAGGTGAAAATGCCAAATACGCTTGTGTTTCTATCAAAGCTACATCCAAGGACCAATTGTAGACTCTAATATAGAATGTAAAATTGATCTGTATGTATGAATAGCTCATTCAATAATTCTTTAAAAATATGTGATTTTATAACCCTGAGTGGGTTCATGAATAGGGTGAAATGTATTATTTTATCAGCAGTTGTATGTTGAGTATCTAACACATGGCAAAATGTTTTAATCCTTGGAAATGTGGAATAGGGAACAAAGCACATGGGAGACACAGACAAAGAAGATACAATGTGCAAACAGGTACCTGAAGATTTACTAGTAGTTGCTAGAAATTTGGGGAAATAATGAGGGGTTCCAGGTAAAGGTAATAGCTCAAGCAAGGACTTTGATTTTGCTACAAAGAAATCATGGTGTATTCTGAAACTAAAATTGATTTAGCATGTGGGTATCTGACCCAAAATTTTATTCATTCAACATTAAAAACAAATCTATTATTTTGTTCCTATGTCATGGCAGGAAGCACTCCAGGTGTTTGAGGTAGGACCATCAGCAAAGCAGAGAAGCAATGTTTCTTGTTCTTATAAGGTATGTTCTTGTTTCAGTCAGCACTCTCAGTGCTTTAATCCAAAACATCTGACCACCACACAATTTAGAGGAAGGAAGAATTATTTGCTCACAGTTCTGGAGATCTCAGGGGTTCAGTCCATGCTAGGGTGGTTACATCTGTGCAGCTCAGAGTATGGTGGCTGGAAGTAGAGAGAGGGAGAGAGCAAGGGCTCTGCTCTCATATCATGGAGGCCAGAAGCAAGAGGGAGTAAACAAGGGGATTCAAAGATACAAACACAGTCCCCAAGGCCATACTCCCAGGGATCCACCTCCTCCAGTCACACCCCACCTGCATAGGTTACCACCCAGTAAATTCATTACAATGAATTTATCTGCTGATGAGATTACAACTCTGAGTTAATTATATCAATTCTGAATATTAATACATGAGCTCTTCAGGGGATATTCTGTATCTAAACCATTACAATTCTATAATCTATTGTCATTCTCTCTTCCCTTCTCCCATACATATTCTTACCATAGAGAGGTAAGAGATGAAAATATTGCAACAGTCACAAATGAAAACCTACTGTTTTAAGGTTCTGCTGTGATAGAAAAGTTTCCACCTTTAATTTGTTTCAATGGATGCCTGGCTTTAATAAAATGGAATGGGTCCCTTAAACTGTTCCAAGTACTGTGCTAGGTGTAGGCAGTAAAAAGATAAAGTTGCCTGTAGACTCAGTACAATTGTAATCAAAATTCTTGTGAGCTATTTTGTGGATATTGACAAACTGATTCTAAAATTTTGTGGAATGACGAGGGGGACAGGGAAGACTAAATTAGTCAATACAATATGAAAAGAAAAGAACAAAATCAGAGAACTGACTCTACTCTTCAAGACTTACTATAAATATACAGTAGCGAAGAAAGTATGATATTGGTAGAATATAGATCAACAGAACAAAATGGCCCAGAAATAAACCCCCACAAACATAATCAACTGATCTTTGACATAGGAGCATAGGGCAGTCCAATGGAGAAAATAAGATTTTTTCAACCAATGGTGTTAGAACAACTAGACATCCACATGCAAAAATAAAAAAATAAAATAAAAATATAAAAGAGAGACTAGACACAGACTTTAAAACTTTCACATTTAACAATCATTTCAAATGGATCACAGACTTAAATGTAAAATGCCAAACTGTAAAACTCTTAGAGGACAATATAGGAGAAAATCTATGTGACCATGGGTTTAGTGACGACTTTTTAAATATAGTATCAAAAGCATGATCCATGAAAGAAAACCTCAGTAAGTTGGACTTCATTTAAATTAAAACAAAACAAAACTTCTGTTCTCTGAAAGACAATCTTAAGAGATTGAAAAGATAAACTGGGCATAGTGGTGCACACCTGGAATCCCAGTACTTGAGAGGCTGAGACAGGAGGATTGCAGGTTCGTGGCCAGTCTCAGCAACTTAGTGAGACCGTGTTTCCAAATTAAAAATAAAATAGGGATGAGGTGTAGCTCAGAGGTGGAATGTTCCTGGGTTTAATTCCCAGTACCACACACCCCCCAAAAATAAAAATATATAAAGATATGCCACAGTAGTAGAGAAATCTTTGCAAAGTATATATCTGATAAAGTACTGTCATCTAAAAGATGCAACAAGGTCAGCACTCAATAAGAAGAAAACAAACTACCAAATTAAGAAACAGGCCAAAAGACCTGAACAGACATCTGTACAAGGAAGACAGGCAAATCAAAGCTAAGACAACATCATATGCCATTAAGGAACTGCTAATTAAAACAACAATGAGATGCCACTACACACCTATTAGAATGACAAAAATCCAAAACGCCAAAATCACCAAATGCCAGTAGAGTGTGAAGCAACAGGGACTCACCTTCCTTGCTCGTGTGGATGGTATAGTCACTTTGAAGAGAATTTGGTAGTTTCTTACAAAACTAAACTTTTTTTTTTCTGTATATTCTAGTAATTATGCTCCTTGACAATGAATGACCCAGAAGAATTAAAAGCTTATATCCGCACAAAAACCTGCACAGAAATGTTTATAGTAGTTTTATTCATAATAACCAAACTTAGCTGGGTGTGGCGGTGCACACTTGTAATCCCAGTACTTGGGAGGCTGAGACAGGAGGATCACAGGTTCAAAGCCAGCCTCAGCAACTTAGCAAGGCTCTTGGCAACCTAGTGAGACCCTGTTTCCAAATAAGAAATAAAATTGGGCTGGGGGTGTAGCCTGGAGGTAGAATGCCTCTGGGTTCAATCCCCAGTACCAAAAAAAAAGCATAATAACCAAATTTTGAAAGCAATCAAGATGCCCCTCAGTAGGTGAATAAATGAACTCACTGTGGTATATACAACAATGGGATATTAATCAGTGCTATAAAAATTATCAAGCCACGAAAGGACATGGAAGGAACATAAATGCACATGGCTGTATGACTCCAACTGTATGACATTGGAAAAGGTGAAACAATGGAGACAGTAGAGAGTTCAGCAGTTGGCCAAAGTTAGGGGAGGAAGGAGGAGATGAATAGGTAGACTAAGGGAGATTTTAAGGCAGTGAAGCAATGCTATATAATATTGTAATGGTGAATACTTGCCATGTATTTGTTGAAAGCCAGAGAATGTATGCCACAAAATGATCCCTTATATAAACTGTATATTTTGGTAATAATTGCATGTCAGTGTTGCTTCTTCAGTTGTAACAAATGTCCTGCATTGAAGGAAAATGTTAGTGGGAGAAGTTGTGTGTGTGGGTGGGATATGTGTGAACTTTATACTTTTTGCTCTATTTATCTGAGAACCTGAAACAATTCTCAAAAGTAAAGTCTATTATTTTAAAAAGAGAGAAAAAAAGAGTAAAGAATTCCCTCTTATCTTAGAAAGCTCCAAGGCAAGACAACTATTTAACTATCTATATGCCTACCTACCTATGTATGTCTATATATCTAACTATATGTCCACCAACCTCTCTATCTATTCGTCTGTCTAAATGATGATTTGTGTTTTAATAGAGGAACAAAGAAAGTTCTATGTGAACACACGAGGTATAGGTCAGGCTTAATTCCTCTGTATTTTAATGGGTAAATAAATTTTGTAAACACAACTAAGGATAGTAAGTAGCATTTGTATTGAACAATGAAGTATCAACTGGAGAACACCAGGTTGAGTCACAGTAGAAAACAATGAGATATGCTTAAGCAAAGTGAGAAGGCATTGGCGTACCCTGGAGAGTGTGGCCGGAGTGTGTGGTCCATGAGAGGAAGAAACAAAGAGTAAATCGATTATTAATCGGGAGCCTATAGGTAGGCTGGTAGATCCCATCAAAAGTTCAGTGAGCCTCAGTTGGGTCGATGAGGGGGAATGTTGACCATGCTACCAGATGGAAGATTCTTGGGGGATGTGTTTTAAGACACCTGGAGAACTTTTCTCTGTACCCAGATTCCAACACACCAAGGAGCTCCTGACCATCCTTGAGAGCTGGAATACTGATTCTAGAGGCTACTTCCAAGAAGCCCTTTATTCTTCACACATTACAGGACTGAAAAGAAACAGGAATTTGCAGATATGGGCCACAATAAAGCTGCATAGGTTTATCATAGCAGTGGAGACCTCTACAAATTTGTATCATAGAAACACCAGGCATGGTGGTGTAAGACTGTAATCGCAGTACTTGGGAGTCTGTTACAGGAGGATCACAGGTTTGAGGCTAGCCTCAGGGACTTAGTGAGACCCTCAGCAACTTAGCAAGAACCCATTTCAAAATAAAAAGAGAGAGGAAGGGTACAAGGTTTCACTCTCACCTCATGGAGGCCAGAAAACACAGAGAGCAAGGGGAGGAGGAGCCATATATAATCCTCAAGACTGCAGCCCCAGTCCCAGGGCCCCACTGTCTCCAGCCACGCCCTACCAGCCCAGGCCAACACTCAGATAAATCCATTACCATGGAGATATTCCCTGCTGAGATTACAACCAAGTCCTGCTATTGTGAGTAATGTGGCAGCAAGGTCCTAAGACCAGTGAGTCATGTCACACACAATTTGTGTCTTTCCTAAATGCCACAAGGTGTATTCAACACTCAAAGGCTATAGCATGCAGGAACTTATCAGAAAATTGTCTAAGTAAAGTTAAACTAAATTTTGATGCTGGGTGGCTGCTTTTCCAAAGTCAATTAGCAATGGATAAGCATCAAACAATATACTTCACATTAACAAATCTAACAAATTTTTTTTTTTTTTTTTTTT
>PVJS01025938.1:0-27433 GCA_004027185.1 Glis glis
CCCCCACTGATCCCAACCCCAACGGAACACTGCCCCCCAAAAAAACTTCCCCTATGGATCATGCCACCCCAACCAGGAGCACCCTTCCTCTCCACTGGGCGCCCCCTCACTGATCGCTCTCCCTACGGGGACACTCCAGCGACCCCTCGCTGGCTCCTCCCCTCCTCGCTGGCTCCTCCCCTCCTCGCTGGCTCCTCCCCTCCTCGCTGGCTCCTCCCCTCCTCGCTGGCTCCTCCCCATAGACCCCCGCTGAGCCCCTCCCGGTGCCCCCTCCTCCAGGGCGAAGGAGCGGCCCCCGCGCGCGCGGCCCGCCAGCACCTCGCCGTCCCCGGACCCGCACGGCAGGCGCGGCGGCCCGGAGGGGAAGAGCTCGTCGCGCAGCCCGGGCCCCCACCCCCGGTCCTGGAGCTCCAGCCGCTCGCCCTCCAAATCCCGCTCGCGCTCCCCGGACAAGAGGGCGCGTAGCCCCAGCCGCTCGCCGTCGCCCAAGAAGCCAGTCGGCCGGTGAGTACCGCCCCCGCCGACGCGGCCGTGGCCCGAGGAGGGCGCGGGCGGCGGGGACCAGCCCGGGGCGGGCGGAGGCGGGCGGGTCCGCGGCGCGCCGCTCACCTCGGGCCGCCCCGCAGGGACAAGGACGGCGAGGGCCGCGCCAGGCACGCCGAGGCCGAGGCCGCCCGCGCCCGGCGCCGTTCCCGCAGCTACTCGCCCATCCGCAAGCGGCGTCGCGACTCTCCCAGCTTCATGGAGCCGCGGCGCATCACCAGGTACGGGCCGGCTGCGGGGGCCGTGGGGCTAGAGCCACTCGCCCGAGGAGGTGACGAGGGACCTCGGGGATGAGGTTGCGCCGGCCCAGCCCCGTGACCCTCTGGATGGCCGGCTAAACCTGGCTCTGGGTGGCTGGCGAAACGGCTCCGTCAAGGGAGGGAGCTAAAGGAGAGGAGGGTCCCGCGGGGCCTTGAGGGCTCACCGGAGAGGCTTGGGCGGGAGGGGCTGGGGGGCCGCGGGATCCAAGACTCAGGTGGTGGAGCCTCCTCAGAGGGAAAGGTCCCCAGCCAGGGCCTGGAGGCAGCAGCCGCACGAAGTTCAGCTCTGGAAGATTCCAGCCATCCCTCTGGAGCACCTCCCTCCCTCCCACACCCATCTCCGGACAATGATGTTTCCTTTTCTCCTTCATCTCAAGGTCCAGCCTGCTGAGTGGCCTGTGGCCAGCCTGGGGGCCAGGTGGACCCCCCTGCACAGGCTGCCGGGGAGATGCCCATGTGAGCTGGTCTGGCTCTGGTCAGCTGTCTGTCTGTCTGCCTCTCCTTTTCTCACTAACCACCCAGCGCCCTGGGGAATCGGAGGAGGGGGCAGGCACAACAGAATGGTCTATGGGGCCGGTGTCCAAGGAACCCCATGCAGCCCAATGAGGCTGTGCTGGGGTGTTGCTGGTTAGGCAGAAGCTGTGGTCAGTTTCTCTGCTAGAACTGGAGGGGTCGGTGCCTGGGTCTCCAGGTGAGATTACCGTCTGCCTCTGTTGCAATCACCGTGAGGCCTTGGTTCATTCTAACACGAGTGCAGGGCACTGGCAACACAGCCTAGCCTTGGGAGATTGGTGTGCCTCTCTGGGCACAATAAGCAGGGCTCCCTGACCATCACCTCAACTCCAACAGGGTCTCATTCTTAAACTAGTTCTTCTTAGTCCTGAGGAACCCAAGTCTCCAAGGGAGGAAAGGACATCCCTCCTCCTCTACCCCATAGCCAGAGGACAGACCGCCAAGCTTGGGACAACCTCCAGACAGGTCACACACCCCACCCATAAAACCAGAGCCCCTCACCACCTTAGCCCCTCTCCCAGGCTGCCTCCTCCTCCCACTAACGCACACCTGTTTTCTTCCTCAGAATTAACCCTGCGATGGGGCATTGTAGCCCCCTTAACCATTCTCTTTTCTTTTCTCTGGGTCATAGCTTCCTGCCTTCAAACTAACTCCGGGCCAGCGGGAGGTAGCTGAGTGAAGAGATGGGGGGCAGTGGGACTGGGCCAGGCCTTGGGCATGGGTAGCAGCGGCCAGGGGTCTCCTTCCTGTTCCCTTTGAGTAACCTGAAAAGCCCAAATCCTTGATTCTGTGGGGGACAGAGGACTGGACTACACCCACAAAGAAGGCAGGCTGTGTAGCTCAGTGGTAGAACACTTCCCTAGCATGTGAAAGGCCCTGGGTTCCGTCCCCAGCACCAACGTCCATATTTAAACGTTTCAAGCAGGGCGTGGTGGCGTACACTTGTAATCCCAGTACTTGGGAGGCTAAAACAGGAGGACTGCAGGTTTGCAGTCAGCCTCAGCAACTCAGTGAGGCCCTCTGCAACCTAGAGAGACCCTGTTTCAATATAAAGAATAAAAATTAAGGCTGGGGGTGTAGCTCAGAGGTAGAATGCCCCTGAGTTCAATCCCTGGTACCACAAAAATAAATAAATAAATAAATAAGCCAAGCATGGTGGCGCACGCTTGTAATCCAGTAGTTGGGAGGCTAAGACAGAAGGATCGCAGGTTCGCAGCCAGCCTCAGCTACTTAGTGAGGCCCTGTTTCAAAATGAAGAATAAAAAATAGGGCTGGGTGTAGCTCAGAGGTAGAATGCCCCTGGGTTCAATCCCCAGTAACAAAACAAAAAAAGTCTCATTCATTCAACAAGTATTAGCACATACTCAAATCAAGCAGAGACTTGGGCTTCTTTCCCTGCAGACAGGTGAGGAAAACCAAAATGATCAATGTGGCATTGGCAAGTGATTCAAATTCTGTTAGAGGTGGTAGGTGTGTCTAAGTCTAGGGCTCAGGGGAAACTAAGGCAGGAAGCCCTGGCCACTGCTAGGATGAGGCTCAGGGCCTGAGTGAGGGCCCAAAATGGGCGGAGCTCTGGGCCCTGGCTGAACTATAATCCGATTTTCCTTTTCTGGCAGTGCCCGGAAGCGTCCTATTCCCTACTACCGGCCCAGCCCCTCCTCTTCCTCCAGCTGCCTGAGCAGCGACTACTCCAGCCGCAGCCCCAGCCGCAGCCCCAGTCCTGGCCGCAGCCATGGAAGCTACAGCAGTCGCAGCCACGGGACCCGCAGCCGCACACGCAGTCCCTCCCGGACCCCCAGTCCCAGCTACCAAAGCCGGAGCAGCTCTGAGAGTGGGGGCTTCTGAGCCCAGACACACCCAGCTTGGGGCCTGCTAGCACAGGGAGAGGCCAGGCCCCAGGACCTGAGAACGAAGGGGGCTGCACCCCCCAATGCTACAGAGAGGTCCCGGGGGCCAGCACGTGGACAGATGGGACCAGGGAAGACCTCGTGGGCGGGTACTCTGCCCATAGGGAGCCAGATTGCTGCTCCTGAAGGGTGCCCACCCCCCTCCTGCCCATCCTTCATGTCCAGGGAACAAAGAGCCGTCTCGAACACAGGGATCACCCTGCCCCCTTCCTGCTTGATGCCAGCTCACCAGGCTGGGGACCGCTGCCAGTAAGTGGCACTAGTCCACAGTCTGCTGCGTCACTTCACCTCAGCTCAGAGGCCTGGGCACACCTTGGGAGGTGCCAGACCTGGGCGCCTCCCCTCCCGATTCCACAGGGCCCTCCCCTCCTCTCTCACTGGGTGGATGAGGAGGTGGTACAGCAGGCTGGATCTAAGCTAGACAGAAGGAAGAATGGTCCAACTCGGTGTGCCACCATCCTGGCTGGAGAGCTGTTTCCTTCTAAGCTGGCTGCAGGAAGATCCTGGCTGAGGGCTGGTGGCTGGTCCCACAGCCTCCCCTGGCCCAGGAGAACCCAGACTGAGTGACCTCGAAAGCCCCAGCCTCAGGTCCCATCTCTCCATGCCAGGGTCTTCCCGCCAGCCCTCACCTCATGCCCATGGGCCAAGGCCACACCAGCCAGGAGTTTAGAGGTGGGGGATACAGACCACATGTGCATCTGACCCCGAGGCCAAAGGGGTTCAGGTCAGGAGGTGGAGGAGGACAGAGGTAGACAGCAGAGGAATTTGTGATGATGGGGCAAAACAGTGCAGCCGGATGACCCAGCAGGCCAAGGGAGCCAGGAGGGTGAGAGGTCTGTAGTGCCCACCAAGTGTAGGTCAGTGTGTGCATGGGGTCACAGGCAGAAGATACCATGCGGTGTGCTTTAGGGCCTGCCCAGGGAAGCACGTCCTCTCAGACTTTGTGGGATAGAGCCGGCTAAAGCTCACCAGGCAGGGGTATGAAGCCCTTCGAAGGGAGGGTGGGCTCCAGGCCTGGGGCACCAATGGAGAAGCAGGCCCCTAGCCCTCTTCTTCAGCTCCCAGCCCCCTCTTCCCAGGGCCCTCAGGGATCTCACGAAGTCTTCCTTGGCCCAGCAGGGCAGATGCCCTGGGCTCTGGTGGGGGGAGGGGTCTGGGGTCTGGTCCGGGTTCCCCCTCTCTCTATTTCCCCTTCCCTCTTTCTCCGCGGTGCGGACAAAAATTGGACTCTAATAATAAACACGCAGTGCCCAGATGGCACATGGTGACAGCAGGCTTCTGTGAATATGGGCACTCGGGGAGACTGGAGGAGGCAGGGGGCCTGGGGGCCTTCCCTCTGAGGACTGAGAGGGGCTCAGACTCCTCAGGAGAGGAGAGAAGCTGGCACCAAGGAACCAGGGCACAGCATGTCATCCCTCTGCCTCTGAGCAAGAATCTACAGAGCCCTCCTGCAGCTCAGGTGGGGAAGAAAATAGACCCAAGGAGAACTTCCAGCCTGGAGGCCCCATGGGCTTTGAGCATTCCCACACCTGACCCCACACAGCCAGCCTAGCCTCAGCAGTGCATGGGGACTGGGCAGAGGGAGGAGACACAGGACAGATGCTCAGACCACCCGCACTGCACGGCAGAGTGTTCCAGAGTGGTGGGGGCAGCACTTGGGGGTGAAGCCTGCCCCCTACACTTCCCTGCAGTGTAACACACAGGGCTGAGATGAAGTCAAAGTGGAATATTATGTTGGCCGATGGTGACAGAGTGAAATTCTAAAGCCACTCAAAGAAAATACATGTGACTGGCTATGGTTAGGCACTAGCAGAAGACCTGAAAAAGATGGTTTAACGTGGTAGATTTCCTTTTTTCTTTTTTTTTTTAATGTGATCCTGGGGATTGAACCCAGGGGGCATTCTACCTCTGAGCTACACCCCTAGCCCTATTTTATTTTTATTTTGAAACAGAGTCTCACTTAGTTGTTGAAGGCCTCACTAAATTGCTGAGGGCTGACTGCGAACCTCCTGTCTCAGCCTTCCAAGTACTAGAATTACAGGTGTGCGCCACCACGCCCGGCTCCCTTCCACTATTTCTAAAATGCACTTCTGACCATTCATTTTCCAAACACCTACTATGTGCCCAGCACACTTCCTGGCTCTGAGGACACAATATCGAATGATTGAAACAAGACTCCCTCTGGGAACCTGTGTTTAGGGCCCCAGGCTCTTGTCCCAGTTATTTATTTGTGGGCATGTCTCTCTCTCCCCCAAAGCCCTGAGCTTCTGGAGACAAGGCAGTATCTTCCTAGTCTCTGCATCCCTCATATAGGCACCTTTGAAGTGTTTGTTGAATGAGTAAATGAGGGAGCCAAGGGATGAAGGGTTCCAGAAGCCTCTGGAGAGGCCAGGGACTAAAGGCAGATGTGGTGACAGCAAGGAGACATGAGAGGGCGACAGAGAGTGAGAAAAAAAGCCGGTTGTGAGATGAACAGGCCTGGACCAGGCAGAGAGCTCCCTGGGGGAGGGTCCACCCAGCCTGGAAGCCCCAACCCGGGCCCTCAGCGCCTCCCTGGCTACTTGGGAGTTGGGGGTAGGGAGAGAACTAAGCCCCTGCCTCTCCCAGACAGGCTCAGCCTGCACTCTGCTTGATATTTTGGGCAAAGGGAAAAATACCAGGCAGGAAAACAGGAAACTCCAATCCTGCCTGGGGCGGCCGGGAGAGGGGGAGGAGCGGGCCTTCCCACCGCAGCTGCCCGAGCCTGGCACAGGCTCTGCTGGCTTGGGGGTATAGCAGGTGCTCTCTCGGTCGCTCTCTCCTGAGATGGAACCCACAGGGAGACCCGCATCCTTCCCCTCCCAACACACGGTAGCGGGGAGGCCTGACCGGGCTTTCCTGAATCCTGTTTTCCTGGCTGAATTTCCCCTTTCTCCTTAATTGGTTTCCTACAGCCCAGACTCAGGGCAACAGGCCACAGTGCGCCTGCCCAGTGTGAGTGTCCTAGCTGGTGTCCCCATCACATACTTCTCTGAACTGCTTCTGGAAGGCCCCCTGCCTCTGTCAGGGGAGAGCGTATTCAACAAACTGTCTCTATCACCAGACACCCGTCCTTTTCCAGGCTAGCCTTGGGGACCCCACTTTCTCTTCTTTCTTTCTTTAATGGGAAACAGGGTCTCACTAAGTTGCAGATGGCCTCACTAAGTTGCTAAGGCTGACAATGAACTGGCAAGCCTCCTGTCTCAACCTCCCAAGTACTGAGATTACAAGCGTGCACCACCACGCCTGGCTCACCTGCCTGCTTTCTAGGCCTCGTTTAGGGTGGAACCCTGAAAACACCTCAGAACAGGAACCCTTATCTCCTATGGGTTTGGAGGGACTCCTGCCCCACCTGTAGTGGGAGAAGGGTTGATTCCTCAAGTCGGGATTGGCAGGGTCCTTCGCTTATGTCATGAAAAGAATTTCAGCGCGCGCCAGTCAGAAACAGAAAGATTTATTTAGGAAAGTAAGAGATATACCTTCAAGGGAGAATGTGGGCCACTCCAAAAGTAAGAGAGGCCCTTTGGGTGTGCAGGGCTCCTCTTTTATAGGAGGCTTTCATGAGGGGTGGGCACTGGGAGGTATGTGAGGTTGACCTCAGTCCCGTAGTCACAAGATGGTTTCTGGTGGCCTGGTCATCCCCAAGATCCTCAAGCTGATTGTGGTCTCCTTATCTAATCAATAGATAAGCTGGAAAGCCCCCTAAATTATAGGTTTCTTAAGATATCATGTCTGTCTTGTTAACAGTACACACACAGGGCAATTATAGTTTTGTTTTTGTTTTTTGTTTTTTGTTTTTTTTTGCACAGTACTGGGGATTGAACCCGGGGGCATTCTACCTCCAAGCTATATCCCCAGCCCTATTTTTTATTCTTTATTTTGAAACAGGGTCTCACTAAGTTGCAGAGGGTCTCACTAAGTAGCTGAGGCTAGCCACGAACCTGCGAACCTCCTGTCTCAGCCTCCCAAGTACTGGGATTACAAGCATGTGCCACCAGGCCTGGCTTATAATTTCTCTTTTTCTTTTTCTTTCTTTCTTCTTCTTTTTTTTTAATTAACTCTAAGATTTACAGGTTTCCCAGGAATTTGGGAGAGACAGGACTGGAAAAGAGAGCTGGTTTGGGGAGTAAACTTATGAGGAACTTTAGCACCACATTCTTATATGCACGTTATATTTTACTTCTCCTTCCTGTCTCCTTACCACCTATTTATTTCTTCTATCCTATATCACACCCCATCTCCATATCGTCACTTACTTTGATTTAAAGCAGCTCCTGTCAGGCACAGTGGTACACACCTATAATTCTAGAATTTGAGAGGCTAAGACAGGAGGATCACATGTTTGAGGCCAGCCTGAGCAACTTAGTGAGACCCTGTTTCAAAATTAAAAAAAAAAATAAGAGCCAGGTGTGGTGGTGCACACCTGTAATCCTAGTACTTGGGAGGCTGAGACAGGAGGATCACAGGTTTGAGGGCAGCCTCAGCAAGTAGTGAGACTCTCAGCCACCTAGGGAGACCCTGTTTCAAAACAAAAAATAAAATTGGGCTGGGGGTGTAGCTTGGAGGTAGAATGCCCTGAGTTCTCCAGTACCACAAAAATAAATAAAAGTAAATAAATAGGCTGGGGATTAGCTGGGCGTGGTGGCACACACCTTTAATCCCAGTATTTGGGAGGCTGAGAGGAGGATCACAGGTTTGAGACCAGGCAATTTAGCAAGACTCTAAGAAACTTAGCAAGACCCTGTTTCAAAACAAAAAATAAATAAAAAAAGGCTTGGAATATAGCTCAGAGGTAGAATGGCTCTGGGTTCAATCCCAGTACCACCAATTAATTAATTAAACATGAAAAAGTATAGAGTTTGTAATTAAAATTTCTTAGCCAGGCATGGTGATGCATGCCTGTCATCCCAGTACATGGGAGGCTGAGACAGGAGGATCACAAATTTGAGGACAGCTTCAGCAACTTAGTGAGGCTCTCAGCAACTTAGACCCTGTTTCCAAATAAAAAATAAAATACAGCTGGGGGTGTAGCTTGGAGGTAGAATGCTTCTGGGATCAACCCCAGCAACACACACACACAAACACACACACACACACACACACACACACACACACACACACACACACATATGGGGGCTAGGAGTGTAGCTCAGAGGTAGAATGCCCTTGAGTTTCATCCCTAGTACCCCAAAAATAAAAAATAAAATAAAGCAGTCCCTAGTCATACCCAGGCTTAGCTGGCTGATAGGGAGAGGAGGTTCACATCTCAGGCCTGGTGAGTGTCTCCATGTCCTCCCTCCTCCCCGCGTCGCCCCCTCAAAAGTACTCAGTGACACTTGCTAAAGCACAGTGAGGAAGAATTTATTCAGGACCAACGAGGCAGGTACAGAACCACCGTGATGGATACTGCACTGGGAAGAGTTTGGGCAGGTAGGAAAGTAGCCAAGGTGCAGGGCAGGGGTCGGTGGAAGGGAAATGACAAAGAGGAGACTTCAGGGCTGAGGGGGCTGCAGGCTAAAACAGTCTAGCAGGATTCTTGCCAAATGCACACCAGGGTGATCGGACATCATTGAGAGGTAGTGGATGATGAGGAACCTGTTCAGATATGGAGGGTTGGGGGTTCTTGCTAAACTGACTTAGCAGAGTTCTTGCTAAAATTGGATTTTACAAGGAAGTACACAGATGGTTCAGGCGCCTGGGTTTGGTCAAGCAGAGAATCCTTTGTCACCAGTCCCACACGCACACCCCATTCCTGCAGCATTTGGACTGAGGAAGAGCAAGCCTGGGAGGAGAGGGAGAGTGGAGGAGAAACTTGATTCATGGCCCTGGACGGAGTCTTCCAGAACATCCAGTCCAATGGTCTCATTGTACAGATGAAGAAAATGAGTCACGGTGCTGGCCTCTGGCCAAGGTCAAAAACATCCAGATCCCCAGACTCCCAAGCTAGACAGATTCTTTCTGCAAGACAGCCAAGGGCAGGAGGGGCCAGAGAATGGATCCACAGCCCTGCCACCTTCAGCGGTAATGGGGGTGGGGTGACCTCCAAGCCAGCCAGTAACCAGAGGCCTAGGGGGTGAAGAAGGCTGGAAATGGGTTTTAGGAAATGGACTCCCAGAGAAGCAGTGTCTAGATGTTTCCAGAAAGATCCAGTGCCCCTCCACCCCCATTTGCTCTAATGACTACTGCCCATATTTTCAGTTCCAGCAGGCTGAGTGGCTGGTGAAATCCGTCAGCTGTCAGGCCTCTCCGGGGAGCTCGGGCAGCTGCCTGAAGACTCCAGCGCTTTCTCTGAGGCTGGGCCAGCAAGGGAGGGGCTGGCTTAGCTGCAGTTGGCAGAGGCCTGCCAAGGGCGTGGCTAGTGTGGCCAAAACCTGGGGCATAGAGCAAGGGTAGGAAGATGGTCTTGGGGTTTCTGCAGAAGGCCCCAGACTTTGAGGATAGGGGTAAGAGGAGGGGTCCTCCCATGAAGGAATCTGCAGACCTTGGAGAGAGCAATGAAAGGGGATGGGGCTGAGATCTGTCCCGCTGTGGATTCTGGGAAATCCCTGGGTAGGGGAGAGTTGTCTTCTTTATTTTTTTGCAGTGCTGGGGATGAAACCCAGGACCTTGTGTGTGCTAGGCAAGTGCTCCACCAGTGATCTACAACCCCAGCCCAAGTTATATTCATTCATATTCTCATTCTCTCTCCTCTCTCTCTCTCTCTCTCTCTCTCTCTCCTCTTTTTCTGTGATGCTGGGGCATTCTGCCTCTGACCCACACCCCCAGCCCTATTTTATTTTATTTTGAAACAGGTCTCACTAAGTTGCAGAGGGCCTTGATAAATTGTTGAGGTTGGCCATGAACCTGCCATCCTCCTGTCTCAGTCTCCCAAGTACTAGGATTACAGGTGTGTGCCACCATGACCAGCTCCAAGTTGTTCTCTTTATCCCAGAAAACTACCCCTAGAAGCTCAGTGTCCTGATGCTGAAACCTGTCACAGACCATCAAAGAATGCTGGGGCAAGCCAGGCACAATGGTGCATGCATATAATCCCAGTACTTAGGAGACTGAGACAGAAGGATCACAGGTTCGAGGTCAGCCTCAGCAATTTAGCAAGACCCTGTTTCAAAATAAAAAGGGCTGGGAGTGTAGCTCAGAGGTAGAATGCCCCTGGGTTGAATCCCTAGTACTCCCCTGCCCCCCAAAAATGGTGAGTAGGTGGGCACAGCCACCCAGCTCTGGCTGCACTTGCTAAGCTCAGCCGCTGCCATGTGGGCAATCCAGCCTCCTGGAGGAAGGGTCAAGGCTGTAAGGGAGCCAAGAAGGCCTGGCCCAATCCTCCCTGTCCTGAGCCCTGCCCTTGGGTCTGGAAGGTCTTGGCCCACTGCTTCCCTGTGCTGCCTGGGAGGTCTCTCCCTGATGGATGAAGGAGTGGAAGCCTGGGCCTGAGTCCCTCCCACCCCTTACCAGCTCTGTGACCTTCAGGCAATTCTGACCCTCAGTTTTTTCATCTGGAAAATGGGACTCTCCTAAGCTACTTTGATACGCTATAAAACACATCCAACTGGGTCATTCTCACTGTTCTAAGAGGCGATACCCAAAATGAAAGGCGCTTATGAAGACACTGAGCCCATCTGAGCACCAGGCACCTGACACACTTTATTGTGTTTGGGACTCACCGCAACCCTGTAAAGTGGGGAAGCGCGTTATGAGCCCCTTGTTGCAGGTAGGGACATGTGGGTGGAGAGATCACCAGGCTGGTGAACAGCAGCACCCAGATTCAAACCCAGCCCTGTCTGACCCCAAAACCTAGTTTCTCCCCTACCTCCTCCTCACCCCCATGTTGCCCCTGGGTCTCCTCCCTTGTGCTGGGCAGGTCAGCCTAAGAGTCATCCCTCAAGAACCTCCCACTGAAGATGCAGATTCTGGGTGAGCGAGTGGCTCCGTACACCCTGGGTTGCACAACGTCCCCTGGTCCGTCCCCTGGCCCGGCCGGCAGGGATGGATCCTCCCCGCCCTGGTTTCAGGCAAGATGAAGGGAGCCTGTGTCTACAAAGTGCTGGCGGCCAGCAGGCAGCGCCCCCAGAGCGTGGCTGGGCCTGGCAGGGCCACACTTGAAAGCACCTGTGACCACACCTGACAGCTCCCGCTAGGGTGGGGCACCCAGGGCTCCAGTCTGGGCCAAGGTAGGCAGGCAGGGGCAGATGAATACCCTCTCTGCCTTCTGACTTCACCCTGAATTTATAGAGCTGGGGCTAGGTGGGGCTAGGAGTGCTGGGGAACAAAGGCCTGGGGCTTCCTGAAGCAGAGACCCTTAGGGGGGTGGCCAGGAGCTCCCAACTGAGACCTTTTTGGACTCATGACCCAGTGTGGGAGGTGGGGCAGAGGACAGAGGTTCTATGTGTTTTCTACTCTGGGCCCTTGAGAGCCCCAGATCTTGGCAGTCTCTCTGGGGTGACCTCGGACTCATGACTCAACCCCAGCTCTACCCTGATGTGGAGCAGGTAGGTAGCAAAGACAGGCATCTATGAGCTTTCTCAAAAAGGAAACTGAGGCCGAGTGAGGTAGCACATGCCTATAATCCCAGTACTTGGGAGGCTGAGATAGGAGGATTGCAGGTTTGAGGCCAGCCTCAAGAACTTAGTGAGACCCTGTTTCAAAATTTAAAAAAAATGAAAAGGGCTGGGGGTATAGTTTGGAGGTAGAACACCCCTGGGTTGAATCCCCAGTACCAAATAAATAGATAAGTGAATAAAGTAGGGCTAAGAGTAGGGCTCAGAGGTAGAACCCCCTTGGGTTCAATCCCCAGTACCACAAAAAAGGGGGAGACTGAGACTCATCAAGGTGAGTGGCCTAGAGTCCAGCTGCCAGCCCCTCAGGTGTCTCATCAAGGTGAGTGGCCTGAAGTCTGAGTCTGGGCTGGACAAGGCCTCCTATAGAACTGGCAGGAGTAGAGCGTCCGCCCTGGGACAGGGGCAGCAAGCGGGGCAGATCAGGGAATGAGAGGAAGTGGGGAGCCCAGCGAAGTAGTAAGACACTGACTCTGCTAGTGTTTTCCCGAGACAGTGGTCAATCACTTCATCTCTGTGAACCTCAGTTTCCTCAGCTAAAGAGGAGGAATCACAGAACCTAAGTCAGGGGAGAAGAAAGGCTCAAACAGGTCGCACCTATGAAGGTAGGAGAGAGGCCACATCAGGATTAGGGAGGAAGCCTAGGGGCAGCACCTCCCTTGGAGCTGGGAAATGGGAGGCCTGGACCCTGAGGAGGTCAGGTGGAGGAGGAGGAGAGAGGGGTGAGCTTCAGGCTCCAGGAAAATGTGTGTGAACTCTACCCCTTGGACCTTGTCCCTCTGCGCTGCGGGAATCAAAAGCAAAAGGGGAAGCCAGGCGTGGTGGCGCACGCTTATAATCCCAGTACTTTGGGAGGCAGAGACCGGAGGATCCCGGTTCGCGGCCAGCCTCAACTCTCTCGCTGTCTTTCTCTCTCCTTAGTGAGGCCCTCCGCAACTTCGTGAGACCCGGTTTCAAAATAAAGTATAAAAAACAGGGCCGGGGGCGTAGTGCGCAGGTAGAACGCGCCTGCGTTCAATCCCCGGTACCGCAAAAAAAAAAAAAAAAAAAAAAGCAAAAGGGGTTTTGAAAGCCAGGGTATGGTGGCACACGCCTGTAATCCCAGTACTTGGGAGGCAGAGACAGGAGGATAGAAGTTCAAGGCTTGCCTCAGCAACCTAGTGAGGCTCCATTTCAAATTTAAAAATAGTGCTGGGGGTGTAGCTCAGAGGTAGAATGTCCCTGGGTTCCATCCCCAGTACCAGAAATGGGGGGGGGGGGCTTTGAGATCATAATCTACAAAATGGGAAACTGAGGCCTAGAGGGAGGGGTGTTGGCCAAAATCATACAGGAAGCCAATGGCAAAGCACAGACTAGATCCAAATTTGTTGCACCTGAGGTTGCCCAGCCAAGGCTTCTTAAGGAAAAATAGATATAACAGGGAGATTTGACAATAACCTCCCTCCTGACCCCCCTTCTCAGCACTGGGTGGGGGGTTCTGCTCTGCATCAGCCCCACCGCTTGGGGCAGGAGGGAAACAGCTAAACCATGCCAACTCTCCAATTCCAGGTACATAACAGTAACTAACAATTATGACGCACCAGGCTCCAGGCTAAAGTCTTCACTTGCATGAAGTCACCTAATCATCAGGCCAACCAATGACGTCAGCATTATCACCATCCCGGAGTTCCAGGTGGGAAAAGTGAGGCACAAAGAGTCGAACTTGCACAAATTCACCTACTGGGTGGCAGATCTATGGAACCCAGGCGGTCTGTCCGGGAGCCTACACTCCCAACTCTTCTATGTCACATCCCATCACAGGCCCCAGTGCTCCAAACCTGCTGCTGCCGGCTTCCTAGTTGTGGAGCCCGCCCGCCCGGGACAAGTAACCCAACCTCTCTCCGCTGGGACCTTCTTAACAAAAGGATGGGACGGGCCACAGGGCTGTAACGCCCAGGCTGCCAGTGCCCAGCGCTGGGCACCACTCCAACCCCGGTGCTCCAGTCATTTGTTTTCTTAAACAAGAGAAGTTTCCAGATGTGGGCAGAACCTTCCTGGCCCCGCCCGCCCGCCACCCCCTGTAATCTGGGGGGAGGAATGCAAGGGGAGGGGCGGCCCCCAGCCGGTCATTGCCATTAATAGAGACCTGAAGCACCGCCTGCTAAAAATACCCGGCTGGCGGCCCATAAAAGCGCAGCCGGGGCGCAGCCCCGCACTTCTCCGGCCTCAGCCCGCCGCGCAGAGTGCAGCCCGCGAGCCAGCATGACCGAGCGCCGCGTGCCCTTCTCGCTCCTGCGGAGCCCCAGCTGGGACCCTTTCCGCGACTGGTACCCGGCCCACGGCCGCCTCTTCGACCAGGCCTTCGGGCTGCCCCGGCTGCCCGAGGAGTGGTCGCAGTGGTTCGGGCCCAGCGGCTGGCCCGGCTACGTGCGCCCGCTGCCCGCCGCCGAGGGCCCCGCGGCCGTGGCCGTGGCCGCTCCCGCCTACGGCCGCGCGCTCAGCCGGCAGCTCAGCAGCGGCGTCTCGGAGATCCGGCACACGGCCGACCGCTGGCGCGTGTCCCTGGACGTCAACCACTTCGCCCCCGAGGAGCTGACGGTCAAGACCAAGGACGGCGTGGTGGAGATCACAGGTGAGCCGGCCCCGCGGAGGACGAGGCTGGCGGGCCGAGCGCCGGGCTCCCGGGGCGGGGCGGGGGCTTGAGACGCGGCCAAAGCTCGCCCAAGATCGCGAGCTCGGAGCCCTCTCCCTGGCGGACTTCGCTCGCCTCGGAATGCGGGTGGCTCTAAGGGCCCTGCCGACTCTAAAGGCGCTTTCTTAAGGGAAGAAACAACCCCCAAATAAGCAGGTGCCGCGGCGCCGCCCCTGTCCCGGGCCCGGGCCGCAGAGGGGGCGTGTGCTCTGCCCTGTGTGCGCATGCGCGCGCCTCCCGTCCCCGCCGGGGCTGAGCTCCGCGACGCACCCCCACCCGCCCGAAAACCCTGAATTGAACTTACCGGAAAGTTAGGAAGGCCCGGGCGGTCAAGCACCTCCGCCCCAAACTCCTTTGTCAATCCGTGTCCTCCTTGAAACCCAGCTACCCCTGAGCAGGTGGTGGGGCCTCTGGCCAGCAGGGACGCTGGGGAGCCAGAAAGGCGCCCCCTCCCCGCAATCTCTGACCTCCTAACCCCTCTGACCCCTCAGGTAAGCACGAGGAGAGACAGGACGAGCACGGCTACATCTCCAGGTGCTTCACTCGGAAATACACGTGAGTCTTGGCGCTACATGTGCGGGTGGGGAGGGAACCCAGAGGGGAGGTCTCAGGGAAGGGGACCGGAGGGATGTGTAATCTTACCCTCCCTTTCTGCATGTCCAGACTGCCCCCAGGTGTGGACCCCACCCTGGTCTCCTCCTCCCTGTCCCCTGAGGGCACGCTCACCGTGGAGGCCCCGATGCCCAAGCCAGCCACGCAGTCAGCGGAGATCACCATCCCTGTCACCTTTGAGGCACGTGCCCAGATTGGGGGCCCAGAAGCTGGGAAGTCCGATCAGTCTGCAGCCAACTAGAGACCGGTGCCCCGCTGCCCACCCCCAGTAGCCATCACTGGCCACCCCCCTCTGCCAATCTGTATGCTCTTTTGATACATGTACCTTCTGTTTTTCTCAAATAAAGTTAAAAGAAACTGCTTGCCTTTGCCTCAGATCCTGATGTTTGTGGGGGACACGGCCCTGTCCTCCAGCCTCATATCCATAAGGGAGAAGGAATGTTGTTACCCAGCAATTCAAACCTCAAGGGCCAGGGGTAGGGGAAGCCAGGAGGAGGAGCACCTGCCCCCAGCATGGGCACTCTGGGGCCTACCTAGGCTGGGGTCAGGGGAAGGGGGACCTAGCAGGGGAGGAAAGCTTCCTGGGAGTTCAGAGTCCCTTATGGACTTCACTGTTCTCCCAGAGAGGGGCAGGACCATGGAGAAGGAATAGGAGGTGTGGCAGCTCTGGTGGCTTTCAAGGAGGGGGTTGGCCTAGTCACAGGACCCATCCTCTGCTGCCCGTGCATGCAGGATGGCGCCTAGGCTCTCAGCGCAGCCCAGGGCCCTGCAGAAAGTGAGTGGAATGTGGTCTGGGTGTTGGTCAAGGGTGACAGTGATCCTTGGGCAAGCAGGAGGGCGTGCCTTGACTGGTCCAGGTAGGAACAGTCACACCTGCCTCAGCCCTCCCTTGTCTGTGCTCGCCCTGTCCACCACCCTCCATCGGGCCCATGGAGGGTTCTGAGGGACCTGAGGAGGCTTTGAAGCCCAGTCTCAAGTTTCCCAAGAATTGCAGGAACCCGGCACCAGCTCCATCTGCAAGGTCTCAGAACTGGATGCCGAAGCAAGACACACTACATTCTTCCCTAAGCCTGCAATCCTGTTTTTGCACCTTCCCAAGAGGAGCAGCTTCCTGAAGGAAAGGGTCTGCCGGACTTGGGAGGCGGAGACCAGAGGATCCGGGTTCGTGGCCAGCCTCAGCAACTTAGTGAGGCCCTCTGCAACTTAGTGAGACCCTGTTTCAAAATAAAGAATTAAAATAGGGCTGGGGGTGTAGCTTGGAGGTATAATGCCCCTGGGTTCGATCCCCAGTACCGCAAAAAAAAAAAGGAAAGGGTCTGGTACACGCTCCCCCACACACACCAACCCACCTTGGTGTCTGCTCCCTGGTGTGGCCCCCTGTCTGCTCCAGATACACACATCTGGAGCAGGCATGAAGCCAGAGCAGGTTAGGCCCTGGGAGGCCTGGCTGGACCTGGAGGGAGGCCAGCGGGGAAATACACTCATGCTGCAAGAATTGTGTTGGCCCAGCTGGCAGCACCGGTGTGAGCTCGTCCGCCAGGGTGCCACACAGCCTCCCCCGCCCTTCCACCACCCAGCCAAGACTGCTCAGGCCCATTCCTGAGCTCCAAACCCCAAGTCTGCTGCCCCTTGTCCCTGATACACCCCCCAACCTCCTGGCTGTCTCTGTGTTCCCATGGCCAGGACCAGTTCCCACCCTGGCTCTGCTGGCCAGTTCCCTGTGGCTGGCACCAGGGATGCCCTGGCCTGCAGGGGTGTGGCTGTGTCAGAGATAGTGACAGTGAGGCTGCCCCGAGGTGCCCTGGAGTGTCATCCACATATCGACCCTGCGAAGAGCTACAATTACTCCTGCTTAACAACCTACTCCTGCTTAACAACCGGGAACAGTGTGTCTCAAAGAAGTGACCAGACTTGGCTGGGTGGGGGAGGGGGAAGGGAAGTCTCTGTGGCTGGATTAGCCCAGGCTCTGCCCAGGGAGGGGGAGAGGGGTCTCAGCGGCTCCAAGTGCTGCCAAATAAGGCCTGATGGGGCTTTGAGGAGGAGGCCTGGGGCCAGGGCTGCTGGAGGGGGGGGCAGGCGGCCAAATAGCCTTGGAAGAGCTGCCGGGAATCTCTTTCCAGCCCAGTGTCAGGGCTGTGGCCAGGGGCAAGCAGGGGTCAGCCTCTGGGGTGCTGCAGTTACCCCTGGGGTAAAGGTCAAGGGCAGTAACTTTGAGGTCCTGAACACAGGGCATCATCTAGGACATGGTTGGGGCATGAGTGGGAGGGGAGGAACTCAGTCCCTGCAAAGGAGATGGGCCCTAGTCTTCCTGGAAACTAAGGTAGGAGATGGGGAAACTGAGGCAGCTGTCCGGTAGAGCCAACTGGACTGCCCTATACACATAACTCGACTTAGAGAATGTGGGGTCTGGGGCAGCACCTCTAGGCTGAGTGTGCTCTGGCTGGCAGGGCAGGGCTGGGGGCTCCACTGAAAGGGAGACCCTCTGGCTGGGCAGTGGAGACTTCACAGGTCCCTGTGCCGTGAATGTGGTGGAGGAGCAGTTCCAGTCCTCCCCAGGCCTGTCCCCGCTGTTGCAGTGTGTCAATCTCTGAAGTCCTCTGGATGTCCTTCAGGTCTGTGGGCTTGGACGTTGGCTTCAAGTCAATGAATGGGAGCATCTGAGCCCCTCTGGTCAGCCTAAGGGCATCCAAGGCCAGTGCTCCATGCTCTCGCCCATGCGAACACAGGCAGGCCCAGCTCCCTCGAGAACCTCAAGTTCCTGTGGCTGCAGCTCACTCCTCACCATCTCAAGCTTGCCTAGGGATTTGGGGTGATCCCTGGGCCTCTCCTTTTCTCTGTCCCTACCAGCACTGACGTCAACCTCCCTGCTGGCACCTCCACCGGGCCCCACACCCACCTGTCAATCCATGTCCCTGCTCTCAAGGAGGCAGGTGGAGGAAATAGCCCTGTGACAAGCAGCATCATGCCCTTAGAGAAGGGCCGGGTCTGGGTTTAATGGTGGTGGGCAAGAGGAATTTCCAGAAGTGAGACTTGTGGGATAGAAAAAGAGGGGATCCCACTAGAGGTGTGTGCCAGACCCTGGCAGCGGAGAACACTGAAGGCCAAGTAGAGTGCAGGCTGCTGGAGTCATCTACAGGTTCCAGCAGGCCTGGGACCAGGCAGATCCCTTCTGTAGAAACAGTCTCAAAGGAAGCCAGGCGTGGTGGCGCACGCTTGTAATCCCAGTAGTTGAAAGGCTGAGACAGGAGGATCCAGGTTCGCGGCCAGCCTCAGCTACTTAGTGAGGCCCTCCGCAACTTAGTGAGACCCTGTTTCAAAATAAAGAATAAAAAATATGGTTGGGGGTGTAGCTCGGAGGTAGAATGCTCCTGGGTTCAATCCCTGGTACCGAAAAAAAAAATGCTTCCTCAAAGGAGTGGTGGGGGGTCTGGCCAAGAAGCAAGGCCAGTGTGCTACTGAGATGTGATGGGACAGGCCTGCTGGGGGAGGAGAAGGGGCCAGACCGGATGTTGGGGTACAGGGAAGGAGGGAACATACTGAGGCCCTGAGACCTGACCACTCTGGTCCCCTGCCTGTGTGATGATGCGTAGTTAGAGCTTGTTAGCTAGAGTAACTTGTTAGCTAGAGTGACTCCATACATGGTATTCAGAATGACCTCAAACCTGGCCCTAAAACAGGAAAGTTGGCCTTGAAAAATTAAACCAGGACATTGGTAGGATAGTTAACAGATTGTCTTAACAACATATTGTAACTTATTGTGTTATTGTTATCTTGCTAACTGCCTATTCATGCTTCTGTACTTTCCTTATGCTTGGCTGGCTTGGCGTACCTAAATACTATGGAAACAATAGAGGCTTCCCACCCCCTGCTATGAAAACCTGCCATGGGAACCTCAGTTTCACCCTGAGCTTGTATTGTATCTTACCCTAAATAAGAAAACGCTGGAGGGCAGTCAGGGACTGCACTTGGCTCTCATGCCTGTGTAGTCTTACTGGCCAGTAATAAAGACTCTCATTTAACACCTTTGGTGGTCTGATTGGTCTTGATTGGGATGCTACCTCGCAACACCTGGATTTACTGACCTCACAGTGGGTAGGGTCCAGCAGAGCCCTGGCCTTGGCTGCAGGGGGAGTGGATCATCCGATATCATCATCTATCTCCCTGCTATTAAACTGCCCCACGGATCGACAGAGTTCCACAGCTCCCCTGAGGAGGTTGGAAGAAGAGCAAAGGCTGCCTTGAGAAAGGCCAAAGAGACCCCCAGTGCGGGGCCTCGGGGTGCTGCCCAGCATCTCCCTTATAGGGAAAGGCGAGGAGAGTCAGGCAGAGTGGAGCTCCTGCCCAGGGACTGGCCACGGGTTGACAAGAGTTCCAGCCCCCATGGTCTGTTGGCAGCCTCCCAAGCCCTAGGCCACCCTAGCAAAACCCAGAACATGGCAGGGGTCCAGCTGGCGAGGGTCCTGTCTGCTGGCCTCACCTCAGAACCCCAACATCTAACCACCCTGCCCACCCCCACCTATACACACTGGAACCTGGGGATTTGGAACAGTCCCAGAGATCAGGCACAGGAGCCACCCAGCTGCCAGCTGAGGACCTCGACAGGGCAGGGGGAGGAAGCCATCTGGCTGAGGGCAGGGGAGCGACAGGGGCAGGTGTAAGCTGGTGTGGTGCTGGACCGCAACCTTGGAACCCGTGAAATGTGGACCAAGCCTCATCATCATCCTACTCTTCTGAGAAGTGATCCCAGGAATGTGGGGGGCCTTTCTGTGGCGCTCCCCTGGGGCCTGGAAGGCATATCAAGGCATGGGGAGGGGATAGCTGTTTAAGAGCCCCTAATCTGTAATGTCTAGTGTGATTCAGAAAAAGGCACCCCGTCCATGCCAGGGCCCAGGGCTTGGTGAGCCCCGACCTGTTGCATATCATCAAGGGTTAAATTTCTGAGGTCAATTAGATCGTCTCAGCAGCACACACAGTGAGCTGTGGAGAGAATTCCTGCACGCAGGATTGTCTCAAGGTCCCGATATCAGAAATGACCCCAGGTGGACATTCCTTCTTTGTACTGTGTCTGTCCTTGATGTATGCTGAGAATTGCCCTTTGCTCTAGATTGCAAGTTGTTTTCTTTGTATCCCGAGTTTGACATAACAGACACTTTGTTTAAACTTATCAATAAAAGAGGTTACTGGGCCGGGCATGGTGGCGCACGCTTGTAATCCCAGTACTTTGGGAGGTGGAGACTGGAGGATCCGGGTTCGCGGCCAGCCTCAGCTCTCTCTCTCTCTCTCTCTCTCTCTCTCCCTGTCTCTCCCTGTCTCTCTCTGTCTCTCTCTCTCTCTCCTTAGTGAGGCCCTCCGCAACTTTGTGAGACCCGGTTTCAAAATAAAGTATAAAAAATAGGTCCGGGGGCGTAGCACAGAGGTAGAACGCCCCTGCGTTCAATCCCTGGTACCGCAAAAAAAAAAAAAAAAAAAAAAAGAGGTTACTGTGAGACTTGCAGAAGTAGCAGAGAAGTAGTAGAAGGAGCTCTCACTGTTTTTCTCTCCAGCTGCCTCATAAATAATACATAAATAAATAAACTAAATTTTATTTATGACTGAGAGTCTACATGTGAGGACACGAATAAGCCTAAATTGTCTGTGGCTACTGAGAAGTGATCCGTGGCACTGACCCACTGCTTTGGGCGGGTGCCTTTCCCAGGAAACATCTGGCCCGATCCCACAGCACACAGAGGAGAACCGGAGGCCCCAACAGGGACTGCTTGCCCAGGGTCACCCAGCAGGTCAGAGCAGAGTGGGACATGATGTGGTCCCTGAAGCCTCTCCCTAGGATAGACATTGCCTACCATGTACCCCACCCCCAAAGCACATACTGTTCTACTAATCCACCTATCCCCGTGTGTGTTCTGTGCATTGGTAGACACCCCAAGGAGCACCAGATCCCATGGTGGAAACCCATATACGAGCAAAAATCACTCTGCCTTCCGCCCCTGCGTGACCCGTGTGTTGTGTTACTGGGAATTGAACCCAGGGGTATTCTAACTCCAAGCTACACCCCCAGCCCTGTTTTGTTTTGTTTTATTTTTTGGTGGTGCTGGGGATTGAATTCAGAGGCATTCTGCCTCCAAGCTACACCCCTAGCCCTATTTTATGTCTTATTTGAAAACAGGGTCTTACTAAGTTGCAGAGGGCCTCAGTAAATTTTGTTGAGGCTATCTTTGAACCTGCAATCCTCCTGTCTCAGCCTCCCAAGTACTGGGGTTACAGGTGTGCACTACCATATCCGGCTTTATTTTATTTTTAAATAGGGTCTTGCTAAGTTGCTGAAGGTCTCATTAAGCTGATGAGGCTGGCCTGGAACCTTCGATCCTCCTGTCTCAGCCTCCCAAGTACTGGGATTACAGGCATGCGCCACATGACCAGCTTGCAGGATCCTCTTCTAGTTGAGAGCTTTTCCCACTTCTGCCTCACCAGGTGACTTTGGACCGCACGGTGCTTCCCAAGGATGTGCCACATCCTAACAGGCTTCTGAGAGGAGACAGCTCCGTCAACCACCAGTTGGGGCTGGGAAAGTTGGCAGCATGAGAAACTCCAGGAATCCCAGGCCCCGCTAAGAAGGGGCAGCTCGGGATCAATACTTGTATCTCTGGGTGGCCTCAGGCAGGAGCATGAGGGTGGGGACCCTCACTGGCCAGCCAGTAGGGGAGATCCAGTGCCCAGCCAGAGCTCCCTGCCCTCAGCCCAGAGAGATCATGTCTGGGGAGCAGCCCCATGGAAGGGGCCCCTACATCATGATGGCCCCTCGCACCCTTCCTTCTAGCCTGGCACGCCACCCTGCCCGGTTTAAGGGGGCAGTAACTGCATCAATGTGCAGCACTCGTGGCCCAGGGGCTGCCTCACTGGAAGGAAGTCTGCCCCCACCTCCGCTCCAGGGCTGGACAGGACGGAGCCTGCCAGGAAGACCTGGGCTGAAGAATGGATCAAGGTGGTCAGGAAAAAATGTTGGGCTGGGCCACATCTGTGCTTGGTCCAGCCCCGCCCTGGGCTCAGTTTCCCCTCTGAGGAGTCTAGTGGCTTCTGTCACTTGTCTGTCAGTCCTGTGCAGGGTGAGAATCAACCAAGCAGGAATCACAAAGGCTGGAGGCTACCCAGGGTCCCTTAACAATGGTAGGAAGGCCAAAGTCCCAGGGGTGCCCAAGGATAGGCAGACAGCTCTGTGCAGGACCATCAAGGGCCTGGCACCAGAAGGGCCTTTGGTGGTACCCCTGAGCCCAGGGGGGTGACCCTTTTTTTCACACATCCATCCACCTGCACATCCTCTTAGGGATGACTGGAAGAGTCTGTGTGCTCAGTCTGGAGGGACAGAGGACAGGGAGGCTGATCATTCAATCAGGTAGGTGGATGCTAAAGAGGCTCCTGAGCCCTCTCCCCCTCAAACCCTCTCCCTTTTCTGGATTTTTCTACCCTCTCTCAGCCCTTGTACCCTTATCCTCACTGAGCCCCTTCTTGTGTGTGTGAAGGGGGGGCAGAGACTGAGGCAGCTGGGGCCTGTTTGCTGTGGATCAATTACTCTTCCTGCAGAACCACTCTTCCTCCCCACCAGATAGATGCGGCTCCAGGCTGGAAGGGTGCCAAAGCAGGCCCTGAGAGTGCCCCCTGCAGGACGCCCTAGGGCAGGGCATCCCTATCGCCCTGCCCCCCAGGTCCAGGCAGTGACTGCCCCCTGGTGCTCTCCCAGAGACCCCACAGCCACCTCAGAATCTTCAATAATCCCTGCCCAGGTTCTGGGCCCTAACAGGCCCAGAGCAGATGGGAGCAAAAGGTCCAGTCTTGCTGGGCACGGTGGCACATGTCTGTAATCCCAGTACTTGGGAGGCTGAGACAGGAGGATCACAGGTTTGAGGCCAGCCTCAGCAACTCAGCAAGACCCTCAGCAATTTCGCTGAGACCCTGTTTCAAAATTAAAAAGTATGCTGGGCGTGGTGGCACATGCCTGTAATCCCAGTACTTGGGAGGTTGAGATAGGAGGATCGCAGGTTCGAGACTGGCTTCAGCAATTTGGCGAGACCCTATTTCAAAATAAAAAATAAGCCGGGAGTAGTGGCACACGCCTATAATCCCAGTACTTGGAAGGCTGAAACAGGAGGATCCCAGCTTCAAAGACAGCCTAAGCAAGTAGTGAGACTCATCAACCTAGCAAGACCCTGTTTCAAAAATAAAAATAACATAGGGCAGGAGGTGTAGCTCGGAGGTAGATGCCCCTGGGTTCAATCCCCAGTACCACACACACAAAATAAATAAATAAATAAATAAATAAATAAAGGGCTGGGTGTAGCTTGGAGGTAGACGCCCCTGGGTTCAATCCTCAGTACCAAAATAGATAAAAAATTTTAAAAATAAGGCTGGGTGTGGTGTACCTGTGAGGCTGAGACAGAAGAATCGCAGGTTCGCAGCCAGCCTCAGCTACTTAAGTGAGGCCCTCTGCAATTTAGTGAGACCTTGTTTCAAAATAAAGAATTGGGGATGTAGCTCAGAGGTAGAATGCTCCTGGGTTTAATCCCCAGTACTGAAAAAAATTAATAAATAAAAAGGGCTAGGGGTGTGGCTCAGGGGTAGAATACCCCTGGATTCAATTCCCAGCACCAAAAGGAAAAAAAAAGCCCAGTTTTGGAAAACACTGACCCCGCCCACCCCCACCACTCCTTTCCCCCACTTCTCTGCCCTGGGCCTCAGTCTCCAGGGGTCCTCAAGCCTGGGAGAATTCTCCTCCTGGAGGACCCAGCTCACTTCCTTGCCTGCTGGCCCCCGACTCTGCTTTCTCAGGGTCTGGCGGCCAAGGCCTGGATCCTAGGCTGCTGCTCCGCCCTGGTGCATCTTTACTGCAGGGGTGTTGATCACTGTGTCAGGTACAGTTCAGAACTGGCACGTATTGGTCACCTGCTAGCGGCCAATCACCTGTTAGCCGACTAAATCCTCTCAGCAACCCTAGGCCACTAAGAGGCAGCAGAGGATCATGGATATGCTTGTGGACACCAGTACCAAACTGCCCGGGGTTCAAATCTTCACTGGGCCACTTTCTAGCTGTGGGACCTTGGGCAAGTTACTAAGCCTGTTTTCAGATTATACGAATTAATAACTTACTGTCTTTAGAACGGGACCTGGAGCAAACAGTAAGCACCCAGTCAATGCTGGGCATTTCTATAAGGTAGACTGCATTATTCCCATTTAATTAATTTTTTTACTTTTTCAGAACTGGGGATTGAACCCAGGGACATTCTACCTCCGAGCTACGCCCCCAGCCCTATTTTTTTAAATTCTTTATTTTGAAACAGGGTCTCACTAAGTTGTGGAGGGCCTAAGTAGCTGAGGGTGGCTGCGAACCTGAGATCCTCCTGTCTCTGTCTCCCAAGTACTGGGATTACAAGTGTGCGCCACCATGCCCGGCTTCCCGTTTTATAGATATGGAAACTGATAGGCTAAGGAATTTGAGAGGTGTACAGAGCCCTGGTTCCCTCCTAGGACCTCCTAGAACTGTTTCCAGAACGAGATCTGCAATTAAGAAAGAACAGCAACCCTGTAGCGGACAGGGGCCATTGGGTCACTGCTCCGATGGGCACACTGGGAACAGGCCTGGATCCAGGGCCCACCAGGAGCCTGAGGCTCCGCCCTCCCAAGCCAGCTCCTTCCAGGGACAGCGCCCATGAAGGTCACTAACGCCTATGCGGCACTAAGATGCCCTCCATGGCCGGATGGGTAACGCAGGTGCGGGCAGAGAGGCCAGTGGGTAAGGGAGGGGGATATAAAGCTCCGCGGTGGAAGGAGGACCCTGTCGGGAACGAATCCAGCCCTTCGGCAGCTGGGCAGGCAGATCCCTCAGCAGAGGCCCGAGCCCTAGCAACAGGGTGGCCATTGGCGGTGCGGGGAGAGCCTGGCCTGTGATTGGCTCTTGCCACGCTCGTGGCGGCCGCCTCGCGGGCGGGACTGCGGGCAGAGTCGCGGCCCCACCCGGCTCACATCCGGGCACCTGAGCCGCTGCAGTGGTCAGAACGACCAAGGTGTCCAGTCGAGGACGCGTGGGAGCAGACCCCTGGCTAGCTCGTGTGAAACAAGGGAACACAGGCAACGAAGTCCTTAGCCTGGGACCCTGGCGTGTGGGGCGGGGAGATGCGCAGAGAGAGGCCCCCAGATGGGTTAGGGTCGAGGACTGGATGGGCTCGAGGTGGGCTGCTGCCGTCCAGGGCCTGGGCGCAATCGGCTGAAACCCCGGGGCCTGCGGGGAGGCGGCGCCCACCAGGGGGCAGCAGAGGACAGTAGCGCTGGAGCCTCCCGGCGGAGGTGGGACGAGCCCAGACCTCGTCCGGGAAGGATGCAGTTTCTCCGGGACTTGCAAACCAGCATCATTTCAGACTTTTGTAACCAGGTGGACAGGGGCGGCTAGACCAGTTGTCATTCGTGCATTTTTGGGTGCTGAAGCCCCGAAGGATGGGCCAAGGTGTTTGTTGTTTTTTAACTACCCAGTTTCATTCTGGCCCCCTCACCCCCGGGCAAAAGAAACCCAAGTCATAACGCACTATAGGCAGTCATGAGTATTACTCCTGTCTGCTTCTGTCCAGCAGTGGGATGTAGCATCTTGGTCTTGGGGACTTGGACAGTATTTAGGGAGATTACAGGGAAAAGGACTCACCCAAATTGCTTGCAGTCAGCTACAAGCTGTTCCATCCTTTATACCATTTAACCAGTCTTTATGTGCTAAATCTGCCTTTTTCTTTCTTTTTTTTTTTTTGGTACTGGGGATTAAACCAAGGGGCATTCTAGCTACACCCCCAGCTCTTTTTATTTTTTGTTTTGAAACAGGGTTTCAAAATAAAAAAAATAAAAAGGGTTGGGGGGGTAGCTTAGAGGTATAATGCCACTGGGTTCAATAAAAAATAAGAACCCTAGTAATGAAATGCAATTAATGAATTTTAATTAGATCCTAGTTGGTGTGTATGTGGGGGGGTCTGTAGAAAGCTATCAAATGCATTCTAGGGATAATTTGGAAGAATCTGAATATGGAACTGATACTAGGGCATTATTGACTGCTGTGAAAACAATATGGTGGTTATATAGGACAATGTCCTTATTTTTAGGAGAAATATGATGAACACAAGAAGTAAATGGCATGTGATACTTACTCCCAAGGTTCTACAACAGAGAATATAAGATTAAGCATGTCAAAATGTTCATGTATCAAGTAATGGGTATGTCAGAAATCACTGTACTATTCTAATTTTGGTGTTTGGAATTTTTCAAAATCAAAGGTTAGAAGAAAGTGTACCAGTACCACCTTTTTTTTTTTTTTGGCAGTGCTGGGGATGGAACCCAGGGCCTCATGAGTGGTAGACAAGTGCTCTACTACTGAGCCACATCCCCAGCCCCTAAATTACCCTTCCTTTCACTGGGGCTTAATGTGAAAGGAAGGGTAATTTAAATAACCAAGAGGTTATTTCTTGGGGCCATCAAAATTCAACTATCCATATTTAAAATCACAAGGCAAAGCCAGGTGTGGTGGTACACGCCTGTAATCCCAGTATTTGGGAGTCTGAGACAGGAAGATCGCAGGTTCAGGACCAGCCTCAGCAATTTAGCAAGACTCTGTTTCAACATAAAAAATAAAAAGGGCTGGGGGTGTAGCCTAGAGGTAGAATGCCCCTGGGTTCAATTGCCAATACCAGAAAAAAAAAATCGCCGGGCGTGGTGGCGCACCCTTGTAATCCCAGTACTTGGCAGGCGGAGACCGGAGGATCCGGGTTCTCAGTCAGCCTCAGCTACTTAGTGAGGCCCTCCGCAACTTTGTGAGACTCAGTTTCAAAATAAAGTATAAAAAAAAAATGAGATGGATTAGGAGGAAGAGAATAGTGGTTACAGCTAAGATGGGGCAGTGAATGGGTGGCCAGTGGACAGGCAAGGTGGGGGAGATATCCATAAACCAGGTATCGGCAAATGATAGTAAATCTTTTTTATTTATTTATTTATTTTTGGTGCTGGGGATTGAACCCAGGGACATTCTACCTCTGGGCTACACCCCCAGCCCTATTTTATTTTTTTTTATTTTTATTTTTTTGTGGTACTGGGGATTGAACCCAGGGGCATTCAACCTCTGAGCTACACCCCAGCCCTATTTTTTATTCTTTATTTTGAAACAGGGTCTCACTAAGTTGTGGAGGGCCTCACTAAGTAGCTGAGGCTGGCCCTGAACCTGTGATCCTATCTCAGCCTCCCAAGTACTGGGGATTACAAGCGTGCGCCACCACACCTGGCGTAAATCTTTGTGTGTGTGGTACTGGGGATTGAACCCAGGGGCATTCTACCTCCAAGCTACATCCC
>PVJS01025939.1:0-27430 GCA_004027185.1 Glis glis
AGAGAGAGAGAGAGAGAGAGAGAGAGAGAGAGAGACAGGGAAAGAGAGAGAGAGAGAGAGAGAGAGCGAGCTGAAGCTGGCCACAAACCCGGATCCTCCGGTCTCCGCCTCCCAAAGTACTGGGATTACAAGTGTGCGCCACCACACCCAGCTCCTTTTTATTTTTAATTTATTCTTGTGGTACTTGGGATTGATCCCAGATGTGTTCTACCTCTGAACTACACTCCAAGTCCTATTTTATTATTAATATATTTTTTTTGCGGTACTGGGGATTGAACCCAGGGCATTCTACCTTCGAGCTACACCCCCAGCCCTATTTTTTATTCTTTATTTTGAAACAGGGTCTCGCTAAGTTGCTGGAGGGCCTCACTAAGTAGCTGAGGCTGGCTGCGAACCTGCGGATCCTCCTGTTTCAGCCTCCCAAGTACTGGGATTACAAGCGTGCACCACCATGCTCGAGTAGTCCTATTTTATTGTGAAAAAGGGTCTTACTAAGTTGCTGAGGGCCATGCTAAGTTGTTGGGGCTGGCCTCAAACCTGTGATCCTCCTGTGTCAGCCTCCCAAATACTGGGATTACAGGAGTGTGCCACCACGCCTAATTATTATTATTTTTTACTGACTTGAAATTCTAGTGGTTTTTTTTTTTTGTGTGTGTTTGTGTGTGTGTGTGGTACCCGGGATTGAACCTAGGGGTGTTCTACCTCCGAGCTACACCCTCAGCCCTTTTTTTTATTTTTTATTTTATTTATTTATTTTTGTGGTACTGGGGATTGAACCCAGGGGCATTCTACCTCTGAGCTACGCCCTCAGCCCTATTTTTTTTTTTATTCTCTATTTTTGAAACAGGGTCTCACTACATTGTAGAGGGCCTCACTAAGTAGCTGATGCTGGCTGCAAACCCAGATCCTCTGGTCTCAGCCTCCCAAGTACTGGGATTACAAGCGTGCACCACCACGCCCGGCTTTTATTTTTTATTTTGAAATAGGATCTAAGTTGCCGAGGTTAGCCTTGAACCTGTGATTCTCCTGTCTCAGCCTCCCAGGTCCTGGGATTACAGGTGTGCACTATCACCCCCAGCTAAAAGTCTATTTTTTAAGAGATGGAAGAAGTTTTATTGGACTAGGGGACACATGGCAGGCATAGGTGCTGGGTGCTGGGTGCAGGTCATGTTTGCAGCACCTTCTTTAGTGAAGTGCCCACTAGGGAAGCCACTGGCATAAACCAAGATGCAGGCAGGGCAGATCAGACTCTTACACATTAACTGATTGAACTTCTCATCCTACTACTACAGAGGGGAATGTCCCACCTAATGGGATTCAGAGAAGGTGGCGCCAAGCCTGTGCATGGTTAGGGATTAGAACCACTGAGCCGGGCATGGTGGCACACGCTTGTAATCCCAGTACTTGGGAGGCTGAGACAGGAGGATCACAGGTTCACAGCCAGCCTCAGCTACTCAGTGAGGCCTCCGGAACTCAGTGAGACCCTGTTTCAAAATAAAGAATAATAAAAAAAAAAGAACCACTGCATCCTCTCTCTTGCTCTGGGGGAATGCCCTGCAAGTTTTGCTGTTGTTGTTGTTAAATGAGGTACTCATCACACAGAGAATCTAGCTAGTGGTTCTTAAAATTTTAGTGTGCATCATCTGGGGAGCCTCTTAAAAATGTATTTTTCTGGGCTCGGCATAGTGGCACATGCAGTAATCCCAGTACTTGGGAAGCTCAGACAAAAGGATCACAGGTTTGTGACAATTTAGTGAGGCCTGCAGCAATTTAGTGATACCCTGTTTCAAAATAAAAAAAAAGAAAATAGGGCTGGAGGTGTAGCTCAGAGGAAGAATTGTCCCTGGGTTCAATCTACAGTGCTCCTTCCCCCATACGCTATTTCCTGGAGCGGGAGGGTGTGGCTCAGTAGTAGAATGCTTTTTATTTTTTGTTTTGAAACAGGGTCTCGCCAGGTTGCTGAGAGTCCTGCTAGTTGCTGAGGTTGTCCTTGAACCTGCGATTCTCCTGTCTCAGCCTCCCAAATACTGGGATTACAGGTGTACACCACCGCACCAAGCTATAAGCATGCATATTTTTATTTTATTATTTTATTTTATTTTTGTGGTGCTGGGGATTGAACCCAGAGGCATTCTACCTCCGAGCTACATCTCAAGCCCTTTTTATTTTATTATTTGGAAACAGGGTCTCACTAAGTTGCAGAGGGCCTCACTAAATTACTGAGGCTGGCCGCGAACCTACGATCATCTTGTCTCAGCCTCCCAAGTACTGGGATTACAGGCGTGCGCCACCTCGCCCGGCTAGTGTGCATTTTAAATAAGTGCTCCTGTTTCACTTGGAAAAAGGATTCAAAACCACACTTCCAGAATACTGGGCTAGGCATGTCTTCCTGTGTCATTTTGCTTTTAGGCATGCCACTTGAAAATGACATATGACTGAAAACGTAAAAACCTGCCTGAAATTTCCCTTCAGTCCCACTTACAGGCTGGAACTAATTTCTGGCACCAGTTACGGGCCTCGGGCGTTCAGGCCTCAGGGAAACAACTGCTCAGAGCAAAGAATAAGACCCTATAGGAATAAACGATGAGGAAACTTTATCATACGGGGTAACTGGCAGGTTACAAGATTGGAGAAACCAGACACACATCTTCTCCCATGCACTGCGGCCTTCACTTAACACCTCTAGTGTCTGATGCACGTGTTCGGCGAGTACTGGTTAAAAGAAGAGCAAATACCTGGGCACAAAAACATTAAGCAAAGACAAAGTCCTCAGAACTGCTTCTCAGCCTCTTGTTAAACTCCGATCCTCCTTTGATAAACGCAGTCACAAATTCTCCCTTAAGGTTATTGTTTGATTTCGACATAAATTAAATATGGCGACTGAAAAGAAAACGATCGCTAAAGTGCTCGTGTGCCCCGTGACCCTCCATCGGGAAAGCGGAGGACGAAAGGCGGACCCGCAGCACCACTGGACTGCACCGAACCGCCAGGCTCGCCGGGCCGGGCCGGGCCGGAAGTCGGGGTCCGGGCCGCGGCGGCGCCTGACGTCACTTCCGCGCGACGTCCTGTGTAGAACATGGCGGCGCTGAGCGGTGTCCGCTGGCTGACCCGAGTGAGTTCCGGGGCTCGCCGAACCGGGGCCGGGCAGGGGAGCCGAGGAGGGTGCCCCAGGGTCTTCTAGAGAAGGCGGGTGATGCAGTCTGGGGTCTGGGGATCCCAGATCTGCCCTCACTGGCTTGTGTGTCACTGTCGCAGGCGGTGGTCGCCGCCCGGAGCCCCGGGGCATGGAGAGGTCTCAGCACCTCGGCCACGGCGCACGCCGCTTCGCAGAGCCAGGTATGCGCAAGTTGGGCCCCGGTCGCGCGCACACCCCTGTCCCCTGCTCGAGGCTCCCCGCTTTTCTCCGTTTCCCCTCCCCCTCCCCCTCCCCCAGGCCCCCTCCTCCCCTCCCGGCTCTAGCTATGCTGGCTCCACTCACAGGCCCAAGACGTGAGGGTGGAGGGCGCCTTTCCTGTCACCATGCTTCCAGGAGACGGCGTGGGGCCGGAGCTCATGCACGCTGTCAAGGAGGTGTTCAAGGTGAGTGGCCCGGGAGATCCATCTGGTCTTGGAGACGATGGGGTGGTTTGGAAAGGACCTTGAACCTGCACTCTTTTGAGACCTGTCCCCCCTAAAGGCTGCTGCTGTCCCGGTGGAGTTCCAGGAGTACCACCTGAGCGAGGTGCAGAATATGGCCTCTGAGGAGAAGCTAGATCAGGTGCTAAGTTCCATGAAGGAGAACAAAGTGGCCATCATTGGTATGTGTGTCCCTTGTCACCCTGCCCATGTGCATTTTTTTTTTTTTTTTGCAGTGCCGGGGATTGAACCCAGGGGTGTTTCACCTCCGTGCTACACCCCTGGCCCTATTTTTTATACTTTTTGAAACCGGGTCTCACGAAGTTGCGGAGGGCCTCACTAAGTAGCTGAGGCTGGCGCGAACCCGGATCCTCCGGTCTCCGCCTCCCAAGTACTCGGATTACAAGCGTGCGCCACCACGCCCGGCCTGCTCATGTGCATTTGAAGTCAAATGAGCAATGTTCATTAAGCCCGTCCCTACATGGGTATCAACTTTCCAGAGCTTCCACTACTGATATGTGGGCATTTGTTCTTTCTCCTTGGGAACCCAGGAGTCATGGCAGCTGTCAGCTGTCTAAGCAGAAAGGCTCCAGTGGTTCCGTGTCTGTCCGGCGGTCACACCGTCCATCACCAAGTCTTGTTAATTGTTTCTAGAATGTCATCTTTAGCTGTCCCTTTTGTTTTGTTTTCCCTTCCACTGGTCTATTTTATTCTCCACATTAGATTTTTTTGGTTTCCAGTTCTGCCCTACAGTTCCTCTTTCATATTTCTTCCCTTGAAAAGCCCAGCATGACTTTGCTGGGCCCACCCTTAGCATAGGAAAGTAAGTTCTTTATAAGTTGGCCTTCAGCTTTTCTGCCTTGGTTTCCACAATTGTTCTATGCTTTGACCACACTGTGTTAGTGTCCAAATATATGTATTGCCTTGACTTATGCCGTTTCTTTTGCCCAGAATATTCTTCCTTGGATGTCACCTGTCAGAATCTTCACTCCCACTCATGGTATTAATTTCCTATGGCTGCTATAACAAGTTTGTTGACAAACTTGGCAGCTAAAAATAATAAATTCATTTTTTTTAGTTCTAGAAGCCAGAAGTCTGAAATTAAGGTGATGGCAGGGCCATAGTCCTTTGAAGGCTCAGGGGAGAATCCTTTCTTGCCTCTTCCTGTTTTTCCTTGGCTTGTAAATGCAATTCTCCAGTCTCTGCCTATTGCTTCTACCACTTTGTGTCTCTGTATAATTTCCTTCTTTTTTATTTTTTATGGTGTTAGGGATTGAACCCAGAAGCATTCTACTTTTGAGCTACATCCCCAGCCCTATTTTATTTTTTATTTGGTAACAGGGTTTCACTAAGTTGCTGAGAGCCTTACTACATTGCTGAGGCTGGTTTTGAACCTGTGATCCTCCTGTCTCAGCCTCCCATTTACTGGGATTACAGGCATGCGTCACCATGCCCAGCTATTCTTTTCTTTATACGGATTTATTATTGGATTTAGGGCCTACCTTACTCCACTTGATTTTCATTTCAAGATTCTTAGTTACATTTTTCTAAACTAAGGTTCTGGGGGAAGGGTGTGGACACATCATTTTGGGGATCACTGTGGAATCCACTGTACTCAACCTAAGGTCTGACTGAAATGCTGGCTCTTCTGTGACATTTCCTGTCATTACCAGAGGGGACTCTTGTGTTCCTAGGCATGTTGTTAGTACTGTTCCCATGGTATTTATCATACCTTTCATGTTATCTGTCTTCTTCGGTGCACTGTTTTCTCTTCAAGGGCAGGAGTTGTGTGGTTTCTGATTGATATCCCTATTGCCTGACATGCAGTTGAATTTTACTAAGTGTTGGCTGAGAAAATGCCAAATAAGTAGGCACAGAAACATCAAGGAAGGTCATAAATCCCCTAGTATTGTTTCTCAACCTGTTACTAAACCCAGGCTCTTTGAGAAACATGAAAAAAGAAAAATCTGTTCTCATTTCAGGTGGTTTTGAGGTTTCGGCAGTAAATATGGTAACTGAAAATAAGGCTGTAGACTAAATTTTTCTGATTTTAATTACATTGTTTTCCATTGCCCCATGCCTCCAGAGGCAATTAAGAGTCACAGATTTGGGAATGAGAGTTAGGAGTCTGGGTTGCTTTTTGTCCCTGGGGGGACTGGACACTGGTCTCTGCTTCCCTGTGCTTGGCCTATGCCTAATACTGCTCCCCTAACTTTGTTTACACAGGAAAGATTCATACCCCGATGGAGTATAAGGGGGAACTAGCCTCCTATGATATGCGGCTGAGGTAGGTGGGTGGGAGGGCTTGGGTCAGAGGGGTGCAGGGTACCGGGCACAGAGCTGATGGCTGTGTCCACTCTCAGGCGTAAGTTGGACTTGTTTGCCAACGTCGTCCATGTGAAGTCGCTTCCTGGGTACATGACCCGGCATAACAACCTAGATCTGGTGATTATTCGCGAGCAGACGGAAGGCGAGTATAGCTCTCTGGAACATGAGGTGAGGACCCGGAAACTGGGCAGGGCAAGGATGGAGGTAGGAGAGAGGTGGAGCTCCTTTTCACGCTTCTTCCCAGTGTCACCCTGCTGCTTCTCTCTTGTCACCCAGAGTGCCAGGGGTGTGATTGAATGCTTGAAGATTGTCACTCGAACCAAGTCTCAGCGGATTGCCAAGTTTGCCTTTGACTATGCCACCAAGAAGGGGCGGGGCAAGGTCACAGCTGTCCACAAGGCCAATATCATGTGAGGGGCATGTCTCTGCGGAATGGCTTCCTGGGAAGGTAGCCTGATTCCTGGCTGATTCTGTTCCCTCTGACCCATGAACAGGAAACTTGGGGATGGGTTGTTCCTGCAGTGCTGTGAGGAAGTTGCTGAACTGTACCCCAAAATCAAGTTTGAGACGATGATCATAGACAACTGCTGCATGCAGGTGAGGCCCCTCCCCATGTCTCTATTCTCCCCGTGCTAAGGAAGGGCAGGGAGTAGAATTCACTTCTCCATGCCCACATCTCACCTCCTAGCTGGTGCAGAATCCCTACCAGTTTGATGTGCTTGTGATGCCCAATCTCTATGGCAACATTATTGACAATCTGGCTGCTGGCCTGGTCGGGGGAGCTGGCGTGGTCCCCGGTGAGAGCTACAGTGCCGAGTATGCAGTTTTTGAGACGGTGAGCAAGGCCACCTCCTCAGTCATTCGTACCTGCCCTTCCTTTGACCTTAGATCTTCTCTTGTTCCCCATCTCAGTGCCTCCCTGACCTAAATGACCCTTGCTTCCTCCTCCCCTACCCCATACCTGTTCTCAGTGACCTGGGACTCCCCTCCCCCTCCCATAATGCCCTTTCTGGTGCCTGCTTCCCCCAAGTGACTCTGGCCTGCCTCTTTCTATAGGGTGCCCGGCACCCGTTTGCCCAGGCAGTGGGCAGGAATATAGCCAACCCCACGGCCATGCTGCTGTCAGCTTCCAACATGCTGCGGCATCTCAAGTAGGTCATGGGGGGCTGGTTGTTGTAAGGGAGAACGTAGGTAGGAAATTGGGGATGGTGTTCTGGGCGGAGTCTCAGTTTTTCCTGTCCACATTGACAGTCTCGAGTATCACTCCAGCATGATCGCAGATGCAGTGAAGAAAGTGATCAAAGTTGGCAAGGTGAGTTTAGGAAGGTCCTGAGTTCAGGTTGGTACTATTCTCTGGGGATCCTGAAAGGGGCTCTCCCTTCCCTCCAGGTCCCCAGACATCTGCTTTGTGACCTCCTTGGGGCTGTTCTTCACCCTCCTCCTCTTGGGTGTGTCATCCTTGTGGTCTTTGCTTCTTTAGTTCCATCTGCTTTTCCCTTTCCTGCTCCATTCATTGCCCCTTTTATGGGTCATATGAATGCACAACTTGCAGCTCTGGGGGTGGAGCGGTGGAGGGAGACAGCAGGCAGGAGGCGCCAGCTTCACCTTCTCCATTCCTGGGAGCCCATCTTCATCTCCATTCCCGTCTTCTTTCCTCCCACCTGGTCTCTCATTCCCTCCGAGGTAACCTCATTTTCTCTGGTGTGCACTTCCTGCTCGGCCTTCCATCCTGCCTTGGCAGCAGTGCCCTCCGTGGCTCAGAAGAGTGGGCAGTCGCTGCTCCTCCACACTTGGCCACTTCCTTCCATCCCCGCTACATTGCATCTTCTTTCTGGCCATGTCACCTTTCTCGGGTTCCATCTCCTTGACCATGCTGCCCTACCCACCCCCCCTTCATGGGCTCTCTTCTCTCCTTCCCCACGGCTGTTGCCCGTGGTGGCTGTAGGTGCGGACTCGAGACATGGGCGGCTACAGCACCACAACCGACTTCATCAAGTCTGTCATCGGCCATCTACACCCCCATGGGGGCTAGAGCCCTTTATTCCCTCCAACCTCACAAGGACCATACTACCAAACATCCCTTCAGTACAGTGGACCAGGGAAGAGACCTTGAACCTCTAGACAGTGGACCATAATGGCTTTTCTGGGCAGAGCCTAGGTTGTCCTGGGGCTGGCTTCCTTAGGGAACGGTGTATACTGGGAGTGGTGGTTGTGGTTAGGGATGGGGCCCAGGCCACAGGGTGATGACAATTCTCCCCCACAGGTTCGAACCTCTGACATGGGTGGCTATGCCACTTGCAACGACTTCACAGAGGCTGTCATTGATGCCCTGCCCCACCCATAGGCCCTGCCCCTCTACCCATGTAAGACAATAAAACATACATATCAACTTCTTTTATGAGTTTTTTATTGGGGTTTAGGACATAGGATGGGAGGTGTCACCTTGGGGTATGCCCTTCCCCCCAGGGAATGTCCGTTCTAATCTTCCTGGGATGCTTTTTGGGACTTTTTCTTTTTCTTGGTGCTGCTTTTGCTGCTAGCAGCCTCTTCAGGTCCACTGCTGACTGGCTCCTCCTTGGAATAGAATTTCCTCTTTTTCTTGGTGAGGTTCCTGCCGCCTGCCTCTTCAGGATCTGGATCGCTAGGCGTCTCTTCCTTAGGCGAAGATTTCTTCCTCTTGGGAAGACTTGTGCTGCCACCAGCTGTCTCCTCAAGATCACTACTAACCACTTCCTCCTTGGAAAACGATCTCTTTTTTTTGGGTTTGGAGGGACAGACAGGTGGGTCTTCCATTCCGTTCTCCTGAGGGGCCTCCTGGGCCTTTTGCTTTTTCTTCTTTTTGGGTTTTTCTTGCGTCTCCTAACAGGGAAGGGGGGGTGGTGGGGAACAGGCATGAGAACAGTGTTATCGACTGTATGTGCAAACCCCCATTAAAACCAGGGCAGAAAAGCAAACTGCCTGGTGCTTCTGGGGTGTTCAATTGTATGGGTGTTAACTGGAAACCCACCTCCAAAGCTGCTTCCAAGTCAGAACTGGAACACTTGTAAAGAAAAAACTTCTTAGCCCACTAACCATGCTGGTTAAAATGGAATGATCATGCCCAAGTTCCAGAGGGAGACAAACTGTCACAAAAAGCACTAAATGAAAGCTGGGGTGGGGGGACTCTTGCTCTACGCACTGGGGACTTCCCTGCCCCCATCCCCACTGTTAAATACCACCACCTCCGGACACACGTCTGATGACAAGGAGAGCAGGAATTTACACTACCCCCGGTTGAGGATTCCTGGGAGGCAGCCGAGGACAGAGCACACTTGCCCAGGGCACTGGTGTGTGCTACAACCAGCAATCTGGGCTCTTGAGCAAGTTCTCTCAGCACCTATCTCCTTCCTATAGGATCAAGAGGTAGTTTTAGATGTTTTGGTACAAAAGCCTGGACTCCAGACCACAGCTTGACGTACCACATCCTTTTGTCCTGCTGTCGACAGACAACCTACAACCTACATCTCCTGAGGGCTGACCTGCTGACTGACCTCACACTCCTCGGGAGTACTACTGCTGTTTCCAGAAGATGCCAGGGCGAGCGCAGCCAGCCGTTTCTTTTCCTTCTTTAAGCGTTTCTTCTCCTGTTTCTCTAGCTTCCTGGTGATTTCAGCAGCTGCTTCCTCTGCCTGTTAAAAGAAAAATCCTGAAATGGCTCTGCAGACCCTGCTTGCCATGGCCTCCTTGCTGGCTTTATTGGATCAGGCTCATTAAATCAGTTTTTTGCCTCCACTCCACATGGTCAGGCCAAGATAGTTCATCACCTCCAATAGCTACTTACAGTTCTCTACCCACCCAGCAAAGCCTAAACTGACCTGAACCATTGCTTCTTTCATGACATCTAGATTCTTCCGTGGAATCTCTCCAGTCTCATAGAAGGACAGGCGCTCCTCAACTTGTTCTCGAAGCTTCTCCCCAAATACACTCGTGGGAACCTCTGGATGCGTGTGTGCGCGCATGTAAACAAAGCCTGTCAGCCTCTGAAAGGACAGACTACCTCCCGCCCCCAGTGTTCCCTCTACCCTCAGCTTCACTCAGACCCAAAGTATCAACACTCACTAGGTGAACTGCTGTTGACGAAAAATATTACCATCATTGTAGAAGCTGCTAGGGTAGTTTCCCCTCCCTCCCAGCCCCTTCTTACAACCTCCCCACCCATACCAGAGAAGCAATCGATTCGTGAGGCAATACTGCACTTGTTTGCCAGGTATCGGGAGATGCGGCCTTTGTTCTTGGCGGCTGCTCGGCCAATGAAGGTGGAGTGGAAAATGAGTCCATATTTTGGTGTGTTACCCCTTGTCTTCAGGGCTCTGAGAGAATATTCAGTGGAGAGTTTAAGATCAGCAATTTCAAACCCATTAGCCAAGACAGCCCCCCATCCCCTCCCTCCATGTCTCCAGAGTGAGCCTCAGGCTGAGCTGGATTCTCTATCCCAACACCTGAGAGCCCAACGTTCCCAGAGGCAGAGGGAAGGAAGGCATCTAATGTCGCTGACCTGGAAACTTGATCCCTTTGCTGGGCCCTGGGAATCACTCAGACACCAGGACTGGCCATCACTCCCATAGCAGAGGTCTGCGTAGGTCAGGGAGCCCTGGTCAGCCATCACTGTGATCCCCAAATAAGCAGTGGGCACCAGAAGTGGCACCTGATTTGGGCAGGTGCCCTCACTGGTACCTGAACAGGGCCTTTTCAGCCCCAAGGATCTGCACTGTGGATGCTGGATACTTGGCCAGGTTGGTGAGGCTGCCAGCATGAGCAATGAGACGTGCACCTACCTGGAGAGATGGAGAAAGAATTCAGAGAAACAGGAATTGCCGACCTACCAGCTGCACAGCCCCTGCTCTCCACCCCATCACCCACAACTGGGGAAGATATGGTGGGACAGGAAGCGCAGCAGTGTAGAATGGTAACATTCCTATTCCCCATTTTTGTGTTCCCCATGACGCACCGCTTCCCCTATTAGGGCTGACAGGCTGGGGGCTACTTGGCTCATCTTGGAGCGCAGGTAAGTATGTAGGCTCTGGCGGTATTCTGACAAAGACACCACACGACTGGAGAAGCTCTCGATGTTTATCAAGTCGATGGCAGATATGTCCATGCCTAGGAAACACCTAGTGTGAACAGAGGGGCCAGATACCCAGAGTCCCATACCTTATGCCAGCTGCCGGGCTCTGCACTGACCCATGGAGGACCGTGAGGCATCCAGAATAGCCTTAGCCTTGGCCCCATCCATCGTCAGCTCCTCCAGCTTCTCCAACTTTTCCTCGCTCAGTTCCCTTCGGTTTCCGATGAACTGGGCAACGCGGCAGTACGTGGCATTGTCGTTGATGATCTTTACCAGCTCTGGAAAGTGGTACCCATACCACTCCCTGCAAAGAGACACACTCACTCTCTGGCTCAGCTGTTGTCAATCAAGTCACAGCCTCAGCCCTCTCCACACCTAGTCAGGCTGGATTAAATGGGAACAAGCCAGATTTAAACCCCCCTCAACTCCATGTCTCCCCATTTGCAATACAGACCAGGCACAGGGCCTGGGCTGAGGTGTATATGGGGTAGGCTTACTCTGCCTCCTCTTTCTATACAGTCAGTGTAAGAACACAGACTGTGGTAAGCACCAGGAGGCCCAGCTCCAGATCACGCATTTCTACCCATAGGAACTGTCAGCTCTGATCTGAAGGTGCAACGTTGGCTAAGCCTCAAGATTCCGCTGTGAAGGGTGGCCCTGCACCTTACCTGACACGCATAGAGAAAGTATTGATGTCTTTGTCCAGCTGGTCCAGGAGGCTAATGGACTGGATGATCATGTTGTCCACCCGGTTCACATTAAACTTGACTTTGGCACGAGAATAGCTGTGTCCCAGCCCTAGCTGGGCTTTACAAGCCGATATATCAGTCAGACCCTTCACCAGATTATGGAAGTGCACACGAACTCCTAAGAGGAGGGCAGGACTGTGAGCAAGGAAGGGATCTGAGCTTGCTCCTGCGCCCCTGGGCACCAGGCAAGCAGGAGGCCGCAACCTCAAGCAAGTTTCTAGAACCCTCTTGAAAATGTTAAAGGTAGGAGTGCCTTACCTCGTAGGATCTCAGCGACCACACCTCCAGTCTGGCAGTTGTACCCTAACTCCTCTTGTATAGCAGCACCAATCTTGGGGTCTCCAACCCCCAGGAGTACTTTCTTCTTTTTGGACGGCAGATAGGTCTCCAGGAGCAGGCGGAGGTCCTCATGAACAATGCCTCAGAGCAAAAAACATAGCTCCCACTAAGACGCTGAAGGGTGCTTTAATTGTAAAAGGGCCCTATCGCCTCAGCTGACTATGCTGGTCCATACAGCACGCTTAGCCTGCATGCCAAGACCCCTCCCCTTCAGGCATTGCTCAGAGACAAGGAAACATCAGTGATAGCACTCAGGGGATTGACAGATTTACAAGTCATCACTGCAAAGCCTGGCTCAACCAAGGGAGGAAACTACACTAGTGAGTATTTAAAAACCTGATTTGCCTTCTGGGACCAGACCCCTTTTTCTTTGCCTTTATTTATGCAAATCATCCTTTACAGTCAACTGAAAGATACAGTAGAGAATCAGACATTTGACTGTATTTAGGAAACGGGCACAGGACCTCTTGCCCCTTTTATTGGTGTGTTATAGTCTCATATTATAATGTAAATCATCTGGACAGTGACATACATGCACACAGCACTGTGGTGCTTGGTGGGCTTCCCCCTTTCATTTAAATGTCATTCATCACTAGAATGCCCACAATACCTACACCCTGGGTTGTGTGCTTTAAATTGCATTCTGTCTGTCTCAAATGCTGCCCAGCACACATCGCATTTAGAATAAACCAGGCAAAGACAGGCAAATACGATTACAAGACCTCTAAATGGGTATCGATGGAACCACATCTTATCTCCTAGAAATACTCGGTGGTGGCCAACTCACCTTCAGACACCGCATTGGCATTTTCTAAGGCACGCTGGGATGAGGAAAAGGGACAAAAGGCCACTAGACGAACAATGTTGTGGAACTTGCCCAGGTTGAGCACACATTCCTCCACCTGTGAGGAGAAAAGATGAGTGCCTTCGTTCGCTCTTGCCACTGCTGCGCAGTACAGTGATTATCAGCCCTGGACCTTATTAAAACATGCCAATGCCTAGGCCCTGCATCCCGGGTTCTGCTCTCACCCGTACGGATGGAAATCTGAGGGCTCATTTCTAACTGCTCCTAAAGCGATTCTGATCTGAGTCAAGGTAAGGACCCCCTGCTCCGGAGCTTTCCCGGCCTACCCCCCCTCAGCGCGACCAGCCACGTGGGAGCGCGCGGCGCGGTGCATGCTGGGGCTCGGCGGCCCGAGGGGCTGCAGTGCAGCTAGCTGGGCTAGCCACCAATCCCACCCACCTGTGGCAGCAGCAGACTGATCTCCTCCACTTCCTTCAGCGCCAGCAGCGCGTAGCCGACCGCGTGCTCGAACAGCACGTGAAGTAGAACCTGGAACGGGAGCCGGGGCGCAAACGTCAGCTAGGCCCACGAGTCCTCCCGGCCCCATCCCCAGAGCAGGCTCCGGCCCAGATCCGGGCTCGAACCCGAACCCAGACCCAAACCGCGGCCTTTGCATCTTCTGCAACCCACCACCACTCCTCACCATGGCGCCCGCTCCTTGCCCGGCTCGCAATGCGGCTAGCGGGCTCTGGCGCGCGGAACCAGGCTCGGAGGCCACGCCCCTCCGCGTCGACCAATCAGAGACCGGGGACGGCACCATTCTCGGGCTCGCGGAGGGGGCTCGCGGGGGTGGCGTCGCCCGGAGGGCGGGCGGAGCGGGGGCGGAGCGCGAGCGAGCGGCCTTTCCGCCTCTGCGCCTGCGCGCGGGCGGGCGCTGTTGCCGGGGACGCGCGGGGTCCCGCTGGGCCTGCAGGCCGCAAAACGGCTTGGAAAGGCGCCTTTCCCGAGAGTCGGATCCCTCCTGCTTTTATCGTGAAGGTGCCGGGCCGCAGAGCTCGGTGCAGTCGGGGCGGGAGGCTGCACCTGGGCTGCGGTGACCGTCGCAGGCAGGGAGGCGCGGGCCCGGCTTCCGCACGCAGCGCCTCACTCGGCCGCAGACCCCGGGCCCTGCCGCCGAGCCCCTCGGTCCGCGCCCACTCGGGGACCGCCTCCGGGAGCCGCGGGCCCGCGCCCTTCCTCCTCCCGGGGCCCGAGCCGGGCCTGGCGCGCGCCGGCACAGAGGAAACATGGCTCCTCGCCGCTTTCTTCAAGCATTTACATTTTATTTAATATTACAAAAAAAAGAGGACGGTGGCAGACAATGACGTAGGAAGGAAAGACGGTCCCATGTTCTCCCAGGCTTCCCGAGGCTCGCCAGCTTCCTCGGCCGCTCCGTGGGCGGCCACGTGTTGCTCACCGCGGGAACAGCCGTGATGTCAGGCAGCTCGAGTGAACGGGAGCCGCGGCCTCGGCCTGCAGGGCGGCTTCTGGGCCCTCAGGTGACGACTTTAAAACTACTTTGTTTTAAATATTGTTAGAATTATAAATCCAAAACCTGGTTATCCTTAAGTAGTATATGCTCTGGTAAATTAATAACCATTCTAAGGGGATTTAAGAAATAAGTTAGCTCGGCTTGGTCACCCACGCCTGTAATCCCAGTACTTGGGAGACTGAGACGGGAGGATCACAGGTTTGAGGCCAGCCTCAGCAATTTAGCAAGACCCTGTTTCAGAATAAAAAATTAAATAGGGCTGGGGATGTAGCTCAGAGGTAGAATGCCCCTGGGTTCAATCCCTAGTACCAAAAAGAAAAATTTAAAAAAATAATAAAAATTAAGTTAAATTCTCATAAGTAAGCCACATTTACAAATTTAGTACATTTTTCATCTTAATCAGTTCAGTGATTTGATAAAATCCAAGTACTGTTCCCTTTTCTTAGTTCACTCTTATAAATCTGATATATTAAATCTAAAAAATATGGTTGGTAAATCTTAAAACCTCATACCTCAATATAATCTACAGATGTGGTTAAATTGTTACACATATCAATTTATATGAATCTGAATCAGTTATTGCATTTCACATTTTAAAATGGAGTTGCAGCCGGGCATGGTAGCGCATGCTTGTAATCCCAGTGCTTGGGAGGCTGAGACAGGAGGATCGCAGGTTCGAAGCCAGCCCCGGCAACTTAGCAAGGCCCTCTGCAACTTAGCAAGACCCTGTTTCCAAATAAGAAATAAAATTGGGCTGGGGGTATAACTTTTTTTTTTTCCAGTACTGGGGATTGAACCCAGGGGCATTCTACCTCTGAACTACACCCCCAGCCCCATTTTTTATTCTTTATTTTTTCGAAACAGGGTCTCACTAAGTTGCAGAGGGCCTCACTAAGTAGCTGAGGCTGGCCACAAACCCGGATCCTCCGGTCTCAGCCTCCCAAGTACTGGGATTACAAACCTGCGCCACCACACCCGGCTCTGGGGCTCTGGGGGAATAACTTGAAGGTAGAATGCCTTTGGGTTCAATCCCCAGTACCAAAAGAAAAAAAAATGGAGCTGCAAAATTAACCTATTACATACTCTTGTGTTAGAGTCTTTCAAACATTATATTTAAAATACCAAATTAAATGGATGATTTCAGAATGTAATGGAAAATATTAATGCTATGAGTTTGATTTACTTCAGTATTTCTTTTTTTTTTTAATTTTTTTTTTTTTTTGCGGTACCGGGGATTGAACCCAGAGGCATTCTATCTCTGAGCTACACCCCCAGCCCTATTTTTTATCCTTTATTTTGAAACCGGGTCTCACGAAGTTGCAGAGGGCCTCACTAAGTAGCTGAGGCTGGCCTCGAACCCGGATCCTTCGGTCTCCACCTCCCAAGTACTGGGATTACAAGCGTGCGCCACCACGCCCGGCCTTACTTCAGTATTTCTATACTTATCCCAAATCTTCCTGAGGTTGTAGGTGCTTATCCAGTAAGGAAGGGGTTTTCAAGTGAGAAATCAGAATCCGTTAATGGATTGTGAATTAATTTGGTCATTCATGGCCAGAATTTAAAAAAAAAGTCAGATTAAAGAGAATAGGAAATAAGTGTATGTCACACAGAGTAAGGAGTGTTTCTTTGTGAAATTTGTCTCAGCCAGGCATGGTGACCTGTAATCCCAGTATATGGGAGGCTGAGACAGGAGGATTGCAAGTTCAAAACCAGCCTCAGCAACTTAGCTCTCAGCAACCTAGTGAGACCCTGTTTCCAAATAAATAAAAGCAGGCTAGGGTGTAGCTTTAAAGTGGAATGTCTCTGGGTTCAATCCTCAGTGTCACCAAAAAAAAAAAAAGGAATTTCTGTCACAGCTGTACAATACCTGTCTCTCTCTCTCTCAATATATTTAGTATATATACACATGTAAAAATACGTAGTTTTCATACATACTTATATATGTAAACTATATACACTCACATTTCTTTTTATTAGATGAGGATAAAAAACAAAAACAAAAACCTGAGAGTTACTCAGTGAACCAAAAGCTAACCTCAGTCATACTTTGGCTACAAAGGGGCTATAGTGAAGTAGTTTGCTGACTTAGATGGCTGAAAAAAAAAGGCATACTTTAACTAGTGAGACACAAATGCTTGTAACTAGCCAGGGATATGGTGTAAATACTAAAATAAAATATTTTTGGCCTCCTCTCCTCCATCCCCTTATTAAAATCTCTCCCCTGATACTTATAATCCTGACCCCAGTGGGTATCTGCAGTGTGTGACATAGATTTCTTCCTTCCCCTTGGGCTGCTCAATAGGCACACTGTTTCTTCATACTTTACCTTCACCAAAGTGGCCTTTTACAAAACCGTTGGTTTCCCTTTTCTAAGCTGTCTTCCTTTCTACTGTCAGAATGATCTTTCTTAAATTTTTTTTGTGGTACTGGGGATTGAACTCAGGGGCATTCTACCTCTGAGCTATACCTCCAGCCCTATTTTATTTTTTATTTTGAAACAGGGTCTCACTAAGTTGTTGAGGCTGGCTGCGAACTTGCCTGTCTCATCCTCCCAAGTCCTGGGATTACAAGCATACACCACCACGCTCGGCTTCAAAATGATCTTTCTAAGGAGAATATTGATTCGTGTTCTGTTTATGGGTCTCATGGTGGCATGAAGTAATGGGAAAATTATGGGCCTTGGTATCCCAGGATCACCTAGTCTAGTAGCTAGTCTCCCCAAATCACCTGGTAGCTAGTCTCCCAGAGTGGCCACCAATGATCCATGCCTTCTGGTATCAAGTCCTGTGTCCCACATTGAACTGGGCTGGGTCTGTGACTTGTCTTAGCCAGTGGCATGCGGCAGAAGTGGTTCTGTGCCAGTACCAGGCTTTGGCCCTTTGCGTTCTTTGGGGCCTTGTGTTGCCTCCTAAAAGGTCCACCTACTTTGCTAGTGAGACCACCTGAGAGGCCCTGAGACTACATAAAGAGGGAGAGAGGTTCAGCCTTCCAACTGCCCCTTTCAAGACAGTAGACATTGTATGTGCAAGAAAGATTGCAAACGGGTTCCTGAGGAAGCATGTCCTGCATGGGCAGCAGTTCTGAGCGGGGACTGTGGGTTTCCCAGGTGTGCGTGAGGTTCAAGCTTAAAGTCATGTGGCACTTGGGGCCTTTTCTCTTTTTCTGTGTAAGTAAGGCTAATCACCCACTGGGAAGGGTCACACACTGTATCATCTGACCTTTTTCATTTAGCCCAGACTAGAGTCAACTGTGTCATTTTGGTATAAATTAACTTAGATTTTGGGGTGTAGCTTGGAGGTAGAATGCCACTGGGTTCAATCCACAGTACCAAAATAATAATAATAATAATAATAATAATAAAAATAGTGCCGGGCCAGGTGGGGTGGTGCACGCCTGTAATCCCAGTACTTGGGACTGAAACAGGATGATCACAGGTTCAAAGCCAGCCTCAGCAACTTAGTGAGACCCTGTTTCAAAATAAAAAATAAAAGGGCTGGGGGTGTAGCTCAGAGGTAGAATGCCCTTGGGTTCAATCCCTAGTACTCCCTCCCAAAATAAATAAAGCCAGGCGAGGTGGCACCCGCCTATAATGCTAGTACTTGGGAGGCTGAGACAGGAGGATCACAGGTTCTTTGAGGACAGCCAAAAAAAAAAAAGGAGGGGCTGAGAGTGTAGCTGGAGGTAGAATGCCTCTGGGTTTAATCCCCAGTACCAAAAAAAATCCAATCCAATCCAGTCCATGCTTCAGGAAAGGAAATCACATGAAGCTACCACAAGATGGCGACACTTTACACTCATTTCCTGTGTGAACTTCCTCACCCGTTGGAAAGGGCTTCTAGCAATTCCTGGGCTGTTTTCCAGCACTCTTTGGTAATGAGTTACACATATATGTGACATTTCTTTACATAGAAACGGAAGGAGCAGCTTCTCAGGAAGGTCACTGAGCCCAGTGGTCCCTGTGTTTTTTGGCAGCGAGGACCTGGCAGCTCCTGCATCCAGCAGTCGGTTAGGACCACAGGGCAAACGCTTTGCCCAGCGGATGCTGTTTGTCTTCATCGCCTGAGCCTGAGGATGATTGATCTCGCCTTTGCCTGTGACAGTGTCTGGTATCTGTTGAGCACTTCGCGCGGTGCTTGTCACAGTGTTGTCTCACGTGCATCAATCTGTTGCATCTTCACAGCACAATTGGGAGGCCTGGTTTATTTATTTTTTGCGGTACTGGAGATTGAACTCAGGGTCATTCTACCTCTGAGCTATACCCCCAGCCCTATCTTTTCATTTTTTATTTTGAAACAGGGTCTCACTAAGTTGCAGAGGCCTCACTAAGTAGCTGAGGCTGGCTGCGAACCCGGATCCTCTGGTCTCAGCCTCCCAAGTACTGGGATTACAAGCGTGTGCCACCACGCCCGGCTGGAGGCCTGGTTTATGTGGCCCATTTCCCAGACACAGTTCAGTGACAGAGACATCGCTGAGTTCTGTATACGTCATTGACCACAACCATGATCTTGGACCTTTCTTCACATTCCAAACTAATACTGCATTGAAGGAGATGTTACCTGGCACAGCACTGCCAATAACTGTATTTAATAGCAATCCTCACTATTCAAAAATAAGCCTGCCAGGTACGGTGGTGGCACAGCCTGTAATCCCAGCGATCCAGGAGGCCAAGGCAGGAGAATCACAAGTTTGAATACAGCCCAGACAACTTAGCGAGACCTTGTCTCAAACCCAAAAATAAAAAGGGCTGGGCATGTGGTCCCTGGGTTCAGTCCCCAGTATGGCAAGCAGATGAATACTCTAAATGTTGTAAAATTTACAACATTTAACAATTTACAACATTTGATGGCACTCACATACCTGATGATTTTGCCCTTGAAGATGTATTTCAGGTTTTTTTTTTTTTGCGGTACTGGGGATTGAACCCAGGGGCATTCTACCTCCAAGCTACACCCCCAGCCCTATTTTTTTTCTTTATTTTGAAACAGGGTCTCACTAAGTTGCGGAGGCCTCACTAAGTAGCTGAGGCTGGCTGCGAACCTGAATCCTCTGGTCTCATCCTCCCAAGTACTGGGATTACAAGCATGCGCCACCACGCCCGGGCTTTATTCTTTATTTTGAAACAGGGTCTAAGTTGCAGAGGGCCTCACTAAGTGCTGAGGCTGGCTGCGAACCTGTAATTCTCCTGTCTCAGCCTCCCTAGTACTGGGATTACAAGCGTGCGCCACCACGCCCGGCCTGTATTTTGGTTTTTTTATAATTTTTTTTTGTGGCACTGGGGATTGAACCCAGAGACATTCTACCTCTGTGATACACCCCCAGCCCTATTTTATTTTTATTTTTGAAACAGGGTCTCGCTAGGTTGATGAGTCTCACTACTTGCTGAGCCTGTCCTGGAATCTGTGATCCTCCTGTCTTAGCCTCCCAAGTACTGGGATTACAGGCATATGCCACCACAACTGGCTTTATTTTTTATTTTGAAACAGGGTCTCACCTGTTTTCAAAGGTGCTGAGACTGGCCTTGAACTTCCTGCTCAGCCTCCCAAGTACTGAGATTACAGGCCATGCAGCACCTTGCCCAGCTTGTATTTCAATTTTTATTCTTTAGGAACCAGAAGAGATAAAGTTCTTATCCACCCTATCCTCAGACTAAATGTATCTCTTAGGAAGAGCACATGAGATTTTAAAATATCAGGTAGTCTTTACCTTCTGTCTGCAGCATTTATTCCATTTGCATTTATTTAGATTCCTAATATATTTTTATTCATTTCTATCATCTTACTTTGTTGTGCTGTTTTTATTTCTTTTCATTTTTCTTCTCTTGGAGGCACTATCAACCTAAGATCACTCTAAATTAAAGTTTCCATTTGCTTTTTGGAACATATCGATACTATGGTCCTTGGTGTGAAGGCCATCTTGTCCCTTCTTGTGAGACATTTCTTCTTCGCTGTTTTCTGCCAAGGTCAAGAGAGTTTAAATGTCCTCTCTGCATGGCAGGTTTATTTCTCGCAGTGCCTTAATAGAGCAAGAGGAACTTGGTGCCCAGCTCTGGGCAGGGCTGCCAAGCACTTCAGGGCGCGTCTGCGGGACTTTACTGGGGTTGAGGATCACAGCATCGTGGGTGCTGCTGGCACCCTGGATGGATCCCCTTACTGCTTGGCGCATCAGCCCCAAGTTGGTGTGAGTGTACAAGTCAGGGGAGACCAGGCGTCCCTCTGGATCTTTACTAAGTGTGTTCCTGCTTCCTGTGTGGTTCCGTGTACAATGGAGCTCTGTATGGAAATTGAACTCTTGTTGCTTGAGGTCCTGAGAGCCACCATTAACTTATCCTCTGGTGGCTTTCTCTCCAAGGAAGCTTTAGAGTTTTCTTGATAGAGATCTTCCAATTATTTGAACCTATATTTTATGCTAAAATGTGTCCACAAATTCTTTGATAACCCTCCCTTCAAGAGGAGACGCCTCCCCCCTTTGAGTGTGTGCTTAGACTCAGTGACTTAGTTGTTTTTTTTTTTGGTACTGGGGATTGAACCCAGGGGCATTCTATCTCTGAGCTACACCCCAGTCCTATTTTATTTTTTGTTTTGAAACAGGGTCTCACTAGGTTGATGAGAGTGTCACTACTTGCTGAGGTTGTCCTTGAACCTGCAATCCTTCTGTCTCAGCCTCCCAAGTACTGGGATTACAGGCGTGCACCATGTCTGACTGTGACTTAGTTCTAAGGAATAGAAAGTGATGGAATTAACAGGGTGTGGTGGGAACAGGGTGTACTTGGGAAGCTGAGACAGGAGGATCGCAGGTTCACAGGTTCGAGGACAGGCTCAGCAATGTAGTGAGACTCAACAACTTAGCGAGTCACTGTTTCAAAACAAAAAATAAAATTGTCTGAGGATGTAGTTTGGAGACAGAATGCGCCTGGGTGCAGTCCCCAGTAACACACACACACACATACACACACACACACACACACACACACACACACAAGTGCTGGAACTGATGCTAGGTCATAAAAGGTGTTGTGGCTTTTTCTTTGCTCTCTCTTGGGTCCCTTGCTTTGGGGGAAATCAGCTGCCTGCAATATCTAGAACCAGAACTGCCTATCTAAGCCACTCCCAAATTCTTGATCCACAGAAACACAACAGTAATAAATATTTATTGCTCTATCCTGTCAAGTTTCAGGGATAATTTGTTATACAGCAATAGAACAAATAAAACCCCCTCACATAAAATTATGATTCATCAAAACAGAGGATTTGCTTGTGCTGTGGTGGGTGTTGGGTAGATAGTTAGCCATTGGAGGCCTTACAGTAATCACTAGGAGGCTGACGGCTCAGAAGGCGGCCGCTCTTGTTCCCTTGTCCAGGGGCTGGCATACCCAGGCAGGATGACACTGAAGGCCAGGTGTTGGTGTGGCGCTGTCTTTGGCCTGCCAGTGCTGACCAATTGGGTTAGATCACCTGGATTCCTGTGCTGAGGTCTCAGAAGATAAACTTATGGCCAGGGTGTTGTCTCCTGAAGGAAGGTATATGACACACAGGCGGTGTTGGGTTTGGGGGCTGGCTGTGGGCTCCACAAAAATGAGGGATTACAACACCTTCTTTAGCTTTGCTGGAGATGGACTGGGGTGAAATAATTTATTGTGTTTCTCCTGGTCATATGGCCCCATTCCCATGTCATCGCAGGTTGTGTGTGAAGTTTTGGCCCTGGATTGGGAAGGGAATGAAATTAGGAGGGAATTTGGAAATTATTTCAATTGTGTAGATTCTGAAGTCTCTGTAGAATTTCCTTCTCTCCACCAGGACTTTACCTGGTTTCTAGGGTGTGGGGGAGTCCCCTGAGAGCTCCTGGGGACCTGGTGGTGGTGGCTGTAACAGTAGGCGTGGCTGGCTCAGGGAGAGGAGTCCCTTTATTTATTTATTTATTTTTGTGGTACTGGGAATTGAACCCAGGTGCATTCTACCTCTGAGCTATACCCCCAGCCCTATTTTTTATTCTTTATTTTGAAACAGGGTCTCACTAAGTTGCAGAGGCCTAAGTAGCTGAGGCTGGCCGTGAACCCAGATCCTCTGGTCTCAACCTCCCAAGTACTGGGACTACAAGTGTGCGCCACCACGCCCGGCTGAGGATTCCCTTTAGAACACTCAGAGACCTGGGGTAAAATGGTCCCTGGTCCTGCAGTCACACTGCTCGCCTGGGTCTGGAGCACAGAGAGGACAGGAAGGGCCTGTCTGCGAGATAGCCCTAGACCGTGACTCCCACCCTGTGAGACGTCGCCCCTGCTGGCAAAGCCTTCATAATGGTCTGGCCTCCCTGACGTATGCCGCCAGGAGACATTGTGTACAGAAGCACGACGTGACACTAAGTGGACATATCCCCAGAGACAAGGCTCTGTGCTGCAAACTCTGCAAAACCCTTCAAAGAGGCCATTGCCAAGGTTCCTTCCACGGTAAGCAGGTTCACATTCCCTTTAGAATTTGGTGCCTGGAAAAGATTTTTTCTGATTTCCTAGCATAAGGTAATCACTTTGGAATCAGAAAAAGAAAGTCACACCTTGCCTTCTAGAAGGTTACAGTCTGTCTGATGAGATTTGACAGACAATAGGAAATTGTAGTACAACAACTTGGCCCCAGAGAGGAAGGAGAGATTTTCATATGACTATTACTATGTTAGGCAATACATGTTTACAGCAAGAACTTTCAAGATCCTTCATTTGTTTCTGAAATAATAAACTCTGGTTTTTTTTTTAAGATTTTTTTTTTTTCTGTTCTGAGCAATCTTGAAGTTTCCTTCGATCAGATCAGAAGAACTGAGGCGCTCACTTGTGATGCAATTTTCGTGCTTGGTTGCCATCAGCTTTCGTCAGGCTAGGTGCTGGGGTGTCATAATCTTCCTGCTCACCAGGACTGGACCTCGGCTCCTTTACCTTCATGTTCACTCCCTTCTTGGACCTTCTATTTAGACTTCCTCACCTCCTTTGGATAGAGGTGATGGTCAGACATGTAGGCCCCTTTGTTTCTCCTCCAGTTTAGTGGAGCTGCAGAAACCTAGGTCCCAACACTTGCACTACAGAAAAAGTCTAGCAGGGAGGTACAGCCCGCACCGTCCTCCCCAGGTCTGGAGTCAAGGAGGCCACTGGAGTGGAGGTCCAGGGCTGCCGGAACCAAGACACTGGGAAGGGCGGTTAGTGCAGGGAAGACCCCAGCTCCCCTAATGACAGAGGAAGCCACCGCCCTTCCCTTTTCATAGCCAGCAAGGCCCGAGACTAAGTAATCAGCTGACGCTGGCCACGAACCGGGATCCTCTGGTCTCAGCCTCCCAAGTACTGGGATTACAAGTGTGCGCCACCACGCCCGGCTAAATGAGAGGAGAGAGAATGCGCATGTGTGTGAGAGGAGATGGGAGGAGAGAACACAATTCAGGTATGTATGAAAGGGTGAGACTGAGGATCAGCCCCTGCACTGGGCTCCCGTGAGTCCAGCCGTCAGTGGGGAGGCCTCTGAACGCTCTTTCCAGAGGTTGACCTGCAGGCATGAGTCTGAGACTGAGGTTGGCCAGAAACCGGTCGGACTCCTGGGGCCCGAGATCCAGGGAGGCGCCGGGAGGCAGGCGGTGGGGCCCTGCCAGCAGAACTGGAGGTCCCAGGGCCCTGCGCCTTCTTGTCCAGGGTCTGGCTTTGGCTGACAGAGTGAGGGGTGGGCTCTGGAAACACAAGAATGAGGATGTGGACATTTTGTACAGAGCTGCCCAGCAGTATATGAAGACTTTAGTCTCATTTGGTGGTGTGAGAGCTGTCAGATTGCCCTCACTGGTCTGGGGGGCGCCTTGGCCTGGTGTTTACATAAACAGGCCTATTGGAGGAGTATGGTCTGCTGGTTGAAGAACTAGATTTTGAGCTCTGGCCTTAGGCTAGATGCGCTTGTCCTGGTTTTCTTTCTTTTTTTTTGCAGTACTAGGGATTGAACCCAGGGACATTCTACCTCCGAACTACACCCCCAGCCCTGTTTTTTATTCTTTTTTTTTTTTTTTGCGGTAGCAGGGATTGAACCCAGGGGCATTCTACCGCCAAGCTACATCCCCAGCCCTATTTTTTGTTCTTTATTTTGAAACAGGGTTTCATTAAGTTGCGGAGGGCCTCATTAAGTAGCTGAGGTTGGCCGTGAACCCGGATCCTCCAGTCTCAGCCTCCCAAGTACTGGGATTACAAGCATGCGCCACCACGCCCGGCTCTTGTCCTGGTTTTCTAGCGTATAAAATTGGGACAATGGTAGCAGCAGCCTCCCAGCGTGACTGCCAGGGTCCCAGGGTCGCACATGATGATGGAGGGGAGGAACTGTGCAACCTCCTTGGAATCAGATCCAGTTTCCAGCGCCTTCACTCACTTGTTTCCTCCCTTCCTCTGACCCTGAGACAGGGACAGGGACTGGCCTGCTCTTCACAATACCCAGTTCCTCTTCTTTTGGGACACAGATATGGACTATGTTTTTCTCGCAGATAGGTGCGCCTGTGACAGAGCCATAGGCTTTGATGTGGACCACTTCCACCTGTGCCCTCCATCTCCTCCCCTTGTACTAACTTGACCCTGGCAGAGCCACAGGATGAAGGAGTCAGGGTCGCCTCATCTCACTTGTGACCATGAGGTGAAAACACCCACACCTGGTTTGGACTTTGTGTTGTGTGAGATATAAACTTTTTTTTGTGTGTGTGGAACTGGGGATTGAACCCAGGGGCATTCTACCTCTGAGCTACACCCCAAGCCCTATTTTTTTAAATTTTTATTTCAAAACAGGGTCTCACTAGGTTGATCAAAGTCTCACTACTTGCTGGGTCTGTCCTTGAACCTGCAATCCTCCTGTCTCAGCCTCCCAAGTACTAGGATTACAGGCATGTGCCACCACACCTGACTGAGATAGAAACTTTTATTGTATTTGAGCCATTGGCTACTTTGGGCTTGTTTGTTACAACAGTAGTATCATTCTAGTTACTTCTTAAAAATAATCATAAAGAATAATTAAAGGCCAGGGGCGTGGTGGCACATGCTTGTAATCCTAGTACTTGGGAGGCTGAGACCAGAGGATCCGGGTTTGCGGCCAGCCTCAGCTACTCAGTGAGGCCCTCCGCAACTTCGTGAGACCCGGTTTCAAAATAAATTACAAAAAATAGGGCCGGGGGTGTAGCTCGGAGGTAGAACACCCCTGGGTTTAATCCCCGGTACTGCAAATAATAATAATAATAATAATTAAAATGCGATTGCTAAGAAATTGGAACACTCGTAAGAAATTTCGAACTCCTAAATTTTTTTTTTTTTTTTGTGGTACTGGGCATTCTACCTCTGGGCTACACTCCTAGCCCTATTTTTTATTCTTTATTTTGAAACAGGGTCTCACTAAGTTGCAGAGGGCCTCACTAAGTAGCTGAGGCTGGCTGCGAACCCGGATCCTCTGGTCTCAGCCTACCAAGTACTGGGATTACAAGCGTGACCCACCACGCTTGGCTCGAACTCCTAAATTATCAGCCATCTTTTGGCACATCTTGTTCAATTCTCTCATTCAAGGCTATCATTGCTACATACTGACATGTTTAATTTTAAAACAGCAATGATCCTTGGAAAACAGGAGCACCTCCGCAGAGATGGCCTCTTTCATCTTGACTTTTCCTCACTCCCAAGTTGTTGCAGCTGCTCCGTGATCGCTCCCCTTCAAAGCCTTGACACACTTTTTGGGGAACTCTTCTCACCCTTTGTGGCCTTTTCCCACTCTTTTATTGTAGATATTCTAGTATCCCTCCCCCTTTCTCACATAAACTACTGCTACCTAGTATTCACTGGTTTGTTCTCTTTGTCAGGAGTTCCTGGTCCCCTCCGTCCTCACCATCCCATGAAGTGGTGCTATGATTCCTATATTGACTTGCCCAACTTCATGTAGATAATAATTGTCATCATTCTGATTTTGTGTGTGTGTGTATGTGTGTGGTACTAGGGATTGAACCCAGGGGCATTATACGTCTGAGCTATCCCCCCAGCCCTATTTTATTTTTATTTTGAAACAGGGTCTCACTAGGTTGATGAGAGTCTCACTACTTGCTGAGGCTGGCCTCAAACCTGCGATCCTCCTGTCTCAGCCTCCCCAGTACTAGGATTACAGGCATGTGCCACCACGCCTGGCTTAGCATTCTGATTCAACCCCAGATCAGTTCGACTTCACCTGCTGTGTGGTCTTGTAAAAAGCCACCACGTGGAAAAGAATTTACCTTCCTTGGTGCGTTGCATCTGGGTGGCATTTTTGGAGCTGCTTTGTGGTGTGTCCTCTGACTCTCTGGCTGTGGCTCTGCCTTTGACAGATTTGTGGCTCTTCTCAACCTCACGGAGCTGCAGGGAAACATATGGTTGGTTGTGGCTGGGGACACAGGTTGCATGAGGCCAGATCGCAGATGGTGAGAGCTAGAGAGTAGGGCTGTGTTTTCAGTTCTGGCTGACTACTTTCTTTTTTGGCGGTATGGGGCGGACGTTCTACCTCCGAGCTATACCCCCGTCCCTATTTTTTATACTTTATTTTGAAACTAGGTCTCACGAAGTTGCAGAGGGCCTCACTAAGTAGCAGAGGCTGGCCGCTAACCCGGATCCTCCAGTCTCTGCCTCCCAAGTACTGGGATTACAAGTGTGCGCCACCACGCCCGGCTTGACTACTTTTAACTGCTTGTTATTGATTCTCACAACTAATTGGAGAGCACAGCCTGAGACTCTTAGATTCACATAGTGTTCAAAGGAATATCTAACCCTTCCGGTCTTCTATTTCAATAATTTTCTATATCTGGACATTAGGGTTAACAGGAAGATGTGTGGGTGGGGGACCAGAAGGAAGACTGTTGAGAGAGGCCACCTGCATGTAGAAGGGACCCAGGAGACCTCTTAGGCTAAGGGGCACAGAAATATGTTGTTTTGACAATATTTCTGTTAGTATTTATACTATCTTTTTTGGGGGGTGCTGGGG
>PVJS01025940.1:0-22500 GCA_004027185.1 Glis glis
GCTGGCCGCGAACCTGGATCCTCCGGTCTCCGCCTCCCAAAGTACTGGGATTACAAGCGTGTGCCACCACGCCCGGCTCCGTAACTCTTTTCTTTAGGCCTGCTAGAGTCTCAGTTTGTACATGCACATCTGCAGATTAGGCTAAGGACTCAAATAACTCTTACACAGATTTTTGGTACTCTATGTGGCTTCCTTATCTTCAGCATAATGCCCCTCCAAACCTCAGCCATCACCCTAGCATACCCAAACTCTGATATTGGTTTCCTCCACCTGGCAAGACTTCCTCCTTCTGCTAGGACTCAACTTCCTTGCACCACAGTTTGGGAAATGCCCCAGCAGGAAAGTCAGAGTAAGTGTGGGGCTCACTTTGCAAGTTTCCCTTTTCTTAAGGTTTACATCCTTGCACTGCTTGGAATCTGGCACCTAAAAAATGTGTTACTTTTTTTTTCAAATTGTGTGTGTGGGGGGGGGGTTATGGCAGGCAAATCAGCCTGATATTGTCTACATCATGACCTTCAAGAGAAGGATGGAAAGATAAAGAGGAAACCTTCAGGAAAGCAGGATGAGGAGACACTGAGATGATAAACAGCATGAAGATTAGAGAAGTAGGTCAGAGATCCAACACCCAATAATTGGAGGTTACAGAAAGAAAATGTACTAATTATTTATCGTCACTTAACAAATCATTCCACAACTTAGTGCCTTAAAACAACAATAAACATTTCTCTTTCCTTTGATGTGGTCATAAGTTCAGGAGGGACTTAGCTGAATAGAGCTGGTTCAGGATTTCTCATGAGGTTCAGCTGGATGTGGACTGGGGCTGCAGATTTAAAGAAAATTTAAATTTTCTTTAAATTTGACTATAGCTAGAGAATCCTTTCCAAGGTGGTTCACTCACATGACTAGCAAAATTGTGGTCTTTGTTGATGGAAAGTCTCAGTTCCTCACCATGTGAGCATCCCCATAGGATGACCTGAGAGTCTTATGACATAGCTGGAAAGCCATGAGCTAGTGATTCCAGAGAACCAGAGCAAGTGATTCAAAAGAACAAAGAAAAAGGCTAAAATATCTTTTATGACTAAACTTGTATGTCATCCAGTGTTACTTCCTATTGGTCACACAGGTCATCCCTTTCAATTTTGGAAAGGACTAAAAAGAGCATGAATACTAGGGGACAGGGATCACCAGGAAGGAGAAAAGATAACTAAAGAAATAATAGAAGAAATTTTCCTAGATAAGAAGCTCATGAGATTCTAAATTAAAGGGCTGTTCAAGTTTCTAGTACAACAGATTAAAATAGACTCTCATCCAATGTACATGGTCATAAAATTTCAAAACACTGAAAATCAAAGAGAAAATCTTACAAGATTCTAGGGCAGAGGATAAAATATGCCACATACAAACAAAAGCCAGACTCTGTATGGCTTCATATTTCTCAAAGGCAATATTGTAAGATATAATATATAATGTTATATATGAAGACATAATATAACAATGTATTTAAACTTCTGAAGAAATTATTTAAGTCTATAATTTTATTCCTAAGATAAATCATTTGTCTAATTTTAGTGCAGAATAAAGACATTTAGATATACAAGGTTTTTTTTTTTGCGGTACCGGGGATTGAACCCAGGGGCATTCTACCTCCGCGCTACACCCCCGGCCCTATTTTTATACTTTATTTTGAAACCGGGTCTCACAAAGTTGTGGAGGGCCTCACTAAGTAGAGAGAGAGAGAGAGAGAGAGAGAGAGAGAGAACTGAGGCTGGCCGTGAACCCGGATCCTCCGGTCTCTGCCTCCCAAGTACTGGGATTAAGCAAGGTTTTTTTTTTTTTTAATTATCTTCTACACATCCTTTCTCAGAAACCTTGGGAAAACAGAGGGTCCAGGAAATAAGGGATTCAATACAAGATAAGGGAAGAGGAAATCCCCAGATTGATGGAGAAAGGATTTCCCAAGACCATACCCATGTGCCAAGTGTGTAGGGCAAATAGAACAGACTTGAACAGGTCAAGAGAGTCAGAAAATTATTCCACAAGAAGATTAAATAGACATAACACCTGAAGTATTTGAACACAATGATAGGAGATTTATACAATTGGGGGAGAATCTGAAGTTGAACCATTGATAAGTTCTTTTGTAAAGATAAGGGAATATTTACCTTCTGCCCTCAGAAGCTTCCCTGGAATAACTGAAGAGGAGAAAATACATATAAATTTATTAACATGCAAAAGGGAGAAATGACAGCAGTGTGATTACTCTTTGCTTAACATTATTCAGAAACATATGCTGGGTGCAGTGGTGCATGCCTATACTCCCACTATATGGGAGGCTGAGGAGTTTCACAGATTTGAGGCCAGCCTCAGCAATGTAGTAAGACCCTGTTTCAAAATGAAAAATAAAAAGGGCCTGGGGTCCAGCTCAGAGGTAGAATACCCCTGGGTTAAATCCCCAGTACCAAAAAATGAAAAAAGAAAGTATAAGGAGGGGGGAAATGGAGGAATGGAGACAATCTTGAGGGCTTATAAATTATTATTAGGGACATATATGGCCCTGTAGACAGTCTCTTTGGAATCTGAATGAACACAGAGGACAGATATTATTTTGTAATGGAAGTTCATCTGGGTGTGGTTAGTCCCTCAGTCTTCTTTTCTAAAATAGATAGTGGCATTCAAGATGAGATGAAGGATGTTTTGTTCTCTACTGTAGTCTGGTCTTAACACAGATGATGAAATTTCAGAGAGAACCTTTCCCTTTACATCAACTTGCTCAGCATGTCCTCCAAAACTACTATATTGTTGGAGTATCATTCTCTGAGCCCCAGAATTCCAAAAAGTAAGGCAATGGAAAAATAAAATAAGTATTAGTGTCAGAGAAAACAAAACACTCTGAGGAAGATAAAACAATCAAAGCTTACTATATGTTTCCGCTGGAACTGGCATTTATAAAGACATATATATATTTTTTTTAAAGCATAGAATACTGATCTAGTTAAATCATGATATAATTGTACTGGGAAGACAGAGGAATGAGAAGTATGCATGCATATGATGGGGCAGTTTAGTGGTTAAAAGAGAGCTAGAGTCTAATTTTTCATAGTGAGAAATCAATCAATAAATAGCAATATAAGCATGTTATTTTGAGATATGGAGGGAAATTCCATATGAATCATCTTAAAGTCTTTGAAACCAGTTGCCTCTATAGAGCAGCAATTAGTGGAAGATATGGGGGACAAGGTGCTAATTTTTATAATAAGCCTTATAGAGCTAGTTTGTTCTTCCAAGTGTGTTCATGTAAATTTTCATGCAAATGCAATGAAATAAAAACCATTAAACCCAAGAAAAATAATGACAAAGCAGGGGGTCACCAATTGTGTTGAACATTGAGGAAAAGTCACAGAAGATAAGAACAGAGAATAGGGGATGGGGGCATATCTCAGTGGCAGAGCACATGCTTAACATGCAAGAGGCCCTGGACTCCATCCTCAGCACCACCACAAAACAACAAAACAGAATAACCCATTAAAGTTGATATATATGCAGGTCACAACCAGAGGAGTAGTAGAGGTAGAAACCTCTTTAATATTAAAACAGCAAGTAAATTAATGACAGAGAAAAGATAAGACAAGAGAAAAATAAGTAAAGAATATTAATAGGTACCACAGAAAAACATATAATCATCAATAGACACATGAAAATGCTCTAATTCATAATAAAGAAATGCAAATTAAAGCAATAGAATGCCAAAGTTTTGTTATATATTAGCATTGAATAAAATTAAAATACTGACCATTGGCCAAGATGGGGGAATGGGGGAAATTGGCACCCTCAAATGTGGCAGGTGACCATGTGAATTAGGGCAGACTTCACAGAAGGCTAACTTGGAATGTCTATAAAAGTATATCATGTACCTGCCCTTTGAATAAGCAACTCTTCTGGGATTTTTACCTACAGGTATGCTCACACAGTATGTAGTCAATGTCAAGGCACTCTGGAAACAATACAAGTGTCTCACAGTACAGAACCAGCTAAACACATATGCTATGGCCTTCCCACAGATTACCAGGCACCACTAAGAAGAACAACAGCTCTGTAAGTTCTTGTATTGACAAGAGGACCAGAAATCTCAAGTAAGCAAAAAAAAAAAAAAAGTTTAACAGTTATGTATAGCATGAGTCCATTTGTATGAGCAATGGAGAAAAGTAACATTTGTAATGATCTGACACCTACTTGATGATCAATAGAAAGTACTGAGCTACTTAGCTGGGCATGGGGGAACACGCCTGTGATCCCTGCACTTGGTAGGGATCAATTCTTCACAGGAAGAATGCAGGTTTGAGGCCAGCCTCGGCAATTTAGTGAGACCCTTAGCAATTTAGCAAGAACCCATTTAAAAAGCCGGGCGTGGTGGCGCACGCTTGTAATCCCAGTACTTTGGGAGGCGGAGACCGGAGGATCCAGGTTCGCGGCCAGCTTCAGCTCTCTCTCTCTCTCTCTCTCTCTCTCTCTACTTAGTGAGGCCCTCCGCAACTTCGTGAGACCCGGTTTCAAAATAAAGTATAAAAAATAGGGTCGGGGGTGTAGCGCGGAGGTAGAACGCCCCTGCGTTCAATCCCCGGTACCGAAAAAAAAAAAAAAAAAGAACCCATTTAAAAATAAAAAGGGCTCAGAAGTAGAATGCCATTGGGTTCAATCCCTAGTACGAAAAAGGAAAAAAAATGTACTTAGCTACTTTTTTTAACAGATTAGGCTATAAAACACGACAATGATTATGATTCAAAACAAAATACAACACTATACTGCACAGTGAGGCTCAGTGCGCTGCAGAGGTATAATCTGGACTTTACATTTTTGTGTATGATTTGCCACAGCTTTGCTGTTCTCATTAATCAAATTAATTACGATTAAATGTAATCAATTTGAACTTGTAAAATACTGTAAATTCATAAGACATTCTGCTTTTATGTGTTTTGTTTGTTTTACATTTTTGAGTTCTTTGTTTGTTTGTGGTACTGGGGATTGAACCCAGGGGTGTTCTACCTCTGAGATACATCTCTAGCTCTATCATATTTTTTTCTATTTTGAAACAGTTTCTCACTAAGTTGCTGAGGGCCTTACTAAGTTGCTAAGGCTGTCCTTGAACCTGTGATCCTCTTGTCTCAGCCTCCCAAGTACTGGGATTACAGGCATGTGCTATCACACTGGCTCCACTATTTTTAAACAAGCTTTTCTTCAAAGTTTTGTAATTCATTGGCTGAAAAAAAACTAGAAAATAATATTCCCCATTGCCTTTCCAGCTAGCCTGTACTTTCCTGGCCCAACAAGACCTCAGCTGATTTGTCCTGGACTAGCATTCTATAGACTTAGCTGTTAGTCCTGGCTCTGCTACTCACTGGCTAGGTGACCTTGAACAAATCCCTTAGAATTCTTCTCTGTCACCCTATGGGCAAAGTATCATTTCTATCTAACCTGTGGGACCATTGTGGGGAGCAAATGAGATAACAGGTATATGAACTTGTAACCTGCAAGGTTGCAGCCAATGAAAGGTTTTTTGTTTTGTGTGTGTGTGTGTGTGTGTGTGTGTGTGTGTGTGTGTGTATTACTGGGAGTGGAACCCAGGGGCATTCTACCTCTGACATACACCTTCAGCCCTTTTTTATTTTTTATTTTGAAACAGTGTCTAATTAAGTTGCAGAGAGCCTCACTAAATTGGTGAGGCTGGCGTGAACCTGCAATCCTCCTGTCTCAGCCCCCTAAGTACTGGGATTACAAGCATGTGCCACCACGCCCAGCTATGAAAGGCTTTTTATTCTGATAACAAGAAGGATCTTCTCAGAGGTTAATATATTTCTGTTTTCTAGTCTCCCCAGATGGGGATATAAGTCTGGGTATTTTCCCAATAAACCTTGAGTGTCTTTTTGGGCCAGGAATTATGCCAGGGGCTAATGATCCACATTTGAAGTCCTACTCTCAAAGAATCCCAGTTCAGTAGGGTAGGCCACCAGTAATTGCAGTAAAATGTGAGAAATGCAATAGAATGGTTATAGACAAATAGTGGTAAGACTCAAAGGAGTCACTATCTAGTTAGGGAAACACCACCAAAAAGGTGAACGTTGCATTGTCTCATAGAACATAAGAATCGTGACCACCCCTCCCACTCCCAGTTGGGCATGGAATCTTGTGATGACCCCTCTGATTTTTAAGGTTTTTAAACTGAAAATCTTCTTAGTGAGACCCTGTTTCAAAATTTAAAATAAATAAATAAATAAATAAATAAATAAATAAATAAGAAAGAGAGGGAGGGAGGGAGGGAGGAGGGAGGGAGGGAGGGAGGGAGGAAGGAAGGAAGGAAGGAAGGAAGGAAGGAAGGAAGGAAGGAAGGAAGGAAGGAAGGAAGGACGGGCTGGGGGTGTAGCTTGGAGGTAGAATGCCCCTGGATTCAATCCCCAATACCAAAAATGAATAAATGAATGAGCTGAGGCAAGCACATAAGAATTGTTCAGATGGAAAACTGACTGCTTGTTTGGTTGCACCTGGGAAGTGCCCCAATTTGGGATCCATTTCTCACCTTTCTTTGTCAGACCTTATTTGTGCTGTGTTGTGTAGAACACCAGAAACGTGCTCTCAGCTGCCTGTCTTCTTGGAAAAATATTTATAAAAGTTGTTATCAACGGGTTAGGCATGGTTCCCTTCCACAAATATATTCATTTGGGTCCAGAGGGTTCATGGGTCCCTGCATACAAAGGAATCCATAATTTTCTCGATTTACAGTTTACATTAGGAGAAGTACCTTAAGTATTACTTATGGCTGCCAATTAGTGCCAGGTCATTACAAACTTTACTCTTTGTCACAGCAACTCTTTTTCTCCCCATCATGTTGTGGGTGAGAAAGAGAGGACCCAAATCACCCAGCCAGTTAGTGGTAGAACCAGGATTCAGACTCAGACCATGATATTTCACATCCATTGCAAGTTGGTTGTCATTGCAACACTGGGAAATGTTATTCCCAGGAAGGGAACGTTATTTCCATTTAAGATGGGGAATCCAGGACTTGGAAAACTTTGCCAGCTAAGATTCCTGATTCCTGCCCCAGTGGAGGCCATTGTCTTGAGGTGGAGGCCAGAGCGTGGGCAGGCAATGGGGAGAGATTTTTGAGGCAGTGCTGGCTCCCTAGTGCTTCTCCCATCTCATCTTGTGAAGCAGCTGCCCACTGGCCCAGGTATCAGATTTGCTCAACTGGGCTTGGGACTGGGCTATTCTGGAAAGCTATTTGGAAGGAGATACCTTTCTTTCTCTGGCAGTCCTCACCACAACCAGGTAATGGGGCGGATGCTGAGGTGAGTTGGGGAGGCCAGATGAGGGTGCACAGGTGCATCAGGCAATGCAAACTCAAGCACATGGCTAAACCTTCCAGCAAAAACCAGACAAAGCCACTAAGAAAGATTAGGGTGAATGGCAGGGTCAGGACACCTGGAGACTTGGGCCACCCCCAGCTCTCGTGCCCTGTTCTCAAAGCAGGACATATACTCTTTCTGCTTCTCTCCCTGCCTTTTTCTTTTACTCTCACCAAGCCAGCTGCTTTTCCCTTCTTTTCTCTCCTTCAAGATCCCCGAGAGAAAGAATCTATTGATCCTATTTTTCCCAATATTCCTTGGGGTAAAGAACTCCTGCCAAACCACTATTGAACTTGGAGCAGGTTCGCAGGCTGATTTGATCAACTGATAGTGGGAGGGGTGGTGATCACAAAGTTTCAAAGCTGGTCTCCTCGTCCCAGGTGGACAGCAGGTGCACAGGTGCTCCAAGGCCAGGCCTGCCCTGTTCACACAGGAGTGGACGCATCATTTTTAAGGGCCAGCTATGGAGGACACGTAGCACTCTTCCCGCCCTCCTCCACTTCACTCATGCTGTTCCCCTCACCAGGGGCACTCAGCTTTCAAGGACCAGGTAAATGCTCCCTCTGCCCCCCCAGGAAGCCTCCCTTCAGCCCCTCCAACTAAAGGGGACCCCTCACTTTGGGCCCCTTGGCAAATTGCTTAATTTCTTAATAACATCGATTTCCTTCTTTCCTTTATTGTTGTGAGTCGTTACAAACCAGTCTGTCTTCCTAATTGCATTGTAAATACCATGAAAATGGAGATTGTTTTATCCATCTTTGTGTACAGTCCAAGTGCCTCATACAGAGCACTGCATATAATAAGCTTTCAGTTATATACTTCATTGAATAAATAAATAATCTGGATAAATCAGCACAACAGATGTTCTCCAAATTAATTCTCTTTTAGATGCATCTTACAACATTTTAAAAACACTAAGAACAGATTGTTAAACCCTAGGGACTCAAAGACACCCCCTCCCCATCTCTCCCTGCACCAGCACCTTTTCCAACAGACCCAGGGTCCTGCCCTCTGTCACAGTGGCCACAAGGAACCTGTACCATCAAGGGTCGTGTGTGGAGGGCCTGCCAGGGCAACCTGGATGAGGCCGGGCTGCTGCTGGGGCCTGGCAGGCTGGGAGGCAGGGGCGCATCAGCGTGTTCTCCCTCACGTCCTTAAAGCTTCCCTGTTGTCTGACTCAGTTCCAGCATCTCAATTTGTGGATGAATGCCCCAGTCCTAGACAGAGAGCCAATTCAGCCCAGCAGGGTTTCTGGAGGGCTCCCAGGAGGGGGAGGCCCGGAACATGGTGAGGGGGGGCAGTGAAGTTGGGGTGATGGCCAGTTCACTCCAGCTGCAGCCCAGAGCACATTCTTCTCCATCCCCACCCCACATTCTGCTGGTGCCTCAATTGTACCCATATCTTAAAAAATATCATTGATATACTTATCTCAAAACTTGACATAATTTGATAAATTAGCATATGATAAAATCTACATGTAAATTTGGTAATTTTTAAAAGTTTGGGTGTAACTGCCTTCCAAGTTACAGAACAGCTCCATCTCCCTAGCAAGTTCCCTCATACCCTTTCTACCTAACCCCCTCTTTTCAACCATAAACTGAATGATGTCACTATAGATCAGATTTTCAATATATATATATATATATATATATATATATATATTACTGGGGATTGAACCCAGGGGCATTCTACCCTGAGCTACACCCCCAGTCCTTTTATTATTTATTTATTTATCCTTAATTTTGAAATAGAGTCTCGCTAAGAAGATTTTCAGTTTAAAAACTTTAAAAATCAAAGGAGTCCATGCCCCATTAGTACATAGACTGCCAACAGCAACCAGTCTTCCAGAAGCTCAGGGGTCCTGGCTCCTCTTGTCCTCCTTCTGGGAAGGGTGCTCTGGAACTGCACCAGGGGTTGTGTGACAGGACAGTGGTGTCAATGCACAGCACAGAAAAGTGGCATAGGACTTGGAGTCAGAGGTCCGGAGAGGGTCCTGGGTTGATCCTGGGTAGCTGGGCAAAGTGCTGGATCTCTCCTAGGCTCCTTTGCTGCACACTGGAGGGTGAAGGCCACCCCAGGGATGCTGGGTTAAATCCAAGTTGGCAACCAACTAAATCCTTTATAGATGGAGGTAGGGCATTAATTAACATGTCTAGTTAACAGATACTGAACTCTCCTGGGGAGTCAGGCACTAGGCTATGAACTAAACCCTTACTTCAACCCTCAAGTAAGGAGGAGGGGATTATTACTTATGCTTATTCTACAAAGGAGAAAGCTGTGGCTCAGAGCGCTAAAAGACTTGCCCTGGGTCAAGCCTTGGAACTCGATGGAGTTAGGGCCGATGCACTATACCATTCTTCCTCCCAAATGAAAATGTTAATTGATAAAAAATGTACTGTAGCTGACAGCATCTTGTAAACAATAATGTGCCATGCAAATACTACTTTTAACTACTTCAATTGACAGGTTTTGAGAGCCTAAGAATTGGGTGACACTCATAGGCCTCATACCCTGAGCTGATCTCTCTTAATACATTTCAGAATCATGGCTGCTGCCTCTTCTCCTTGGTCCCACAGGGTACTGAATTTCAGTTACAGAGACAGAAAGTCTTTCTTCATGTCTGACTTCAGTGTCACCCACTATAGTACAGCCAATGTGAAAGCTTACCACTGGCGTTCTATAAACTATGATCTGGAATGTGCATGGGTGCTCATCAGCTCTCTGCCCTTGTGGAGCAACCCAAAGTGCTAAGGCCTGTAGGATCTCCACGGTGCCCCTTCCAGTCCTAGCTTGTATGTTTTGGGCATTCTCTGGGTATAGAGGAGTGGAAGGTCTGACCTGCCTCATCTTCCACTCTTCCTCACTTCAGCAACGGCCCTGGGTCTGGCTCCTTTCTGCTCTGCCCACCATAGACTTGGCTCCTGTGGCATCTGTGCAAGGAGTATGGAGAGACTGGAGGGTAGAGGGGCCTGCAGAGTTGGCTGGGAGAAATGCCTGGCCTTTGGGATGGGCCTGCTGCTTGCTGCTTGACCTTGGTTAGTCACCTGCCTCCCAGGGTGAGGTCCTCTGAACTCAGAGGCTCAGATGATACCAAGAGGGAAAGGGCTTAGCAAGGCAGAAGCTGAGGTTCAACCCAAGGGATTGTTTAAGGAACACAGTGGTGCAGAGAATGGCTCTCCCTCACCTAAGGGAGCTCAGGGCCGAGGGTCTGGCTCGCTGACTGCTGGTCCAGGTTTCTCGTGGACACCTGCTCTGGTAAAGCATGAGAGCGATGGACAGACCAAAGGGCCCATGTGTGGGTCTGTGGGGTCCTGACTCTGCACACAATCACAGGGGAAGCTCGGATCCACTCCACAGCTCTCTGGGAGTCTCTGTGTCTGCTGTGTGTCTGCATGTCCCACTGTGCAGATGTGTGTCTGTGCATCATATGTCTGTGTCTGTGTTCACATCCTGGAACATCCGTCCAGGATTTATTGAGTCTATTAAAAGGAAATGGGGTGCTTAGTCTCTTAGCACCTGGAGGCACAATGATTGTGTTGTAGAGCATGGATGGGTTGTCCACAAGGGCTTTAAAACCAGTCCTCACTGGGCACAAACATCTTAGCTTGGTGCTCAAGTCCCATGCAACCTGGGGCACATGACTCTCCCAGGCACAGTCACCAACTCTGGTCTGGCACAGCAATCTGGCTGTGTGATCTTGGGCTCCTCTCCTTGTTTCCCCTCTGCCTCATTCTCTCAAATATCAAATGAACTTCTACAGATAGCCATTTGCAGGCTGTGAAGCATAACCTGCACACAGCAGGTAGTTCCTGCCACCTCATGGGCTTTGGGTTGTTGTGCCTTTCTTCCTGCTGTTTCTTATAGGAGAGTTTCCTCATTTGGAGGAGGAGCCCTGAGCAGCCATGGGGACTGGGCCAGAGAGAGCTGCTCTTTCCCTCCCCTGGAGCTTGCATTCCAGCCATCCCTGCTCCTCTGAACCCCAGGGCACTTGGCTCAGCAGGCCTGGGTGGGGAGGAAATGGGAAGGAGGAGGAGGGCTTGTCCTTCTCCTGTGGCTATCTTTCAGAACTATGTGGTCTGTCCAGTATGTTCAGAAATCCCACTTACACAGAGGCCTGGTCTAGATGGAGCCAGCTCCCTCCCTGGCCAGAGGTGCATGACCACAGCCGCAGGATCTGGGCTGTGTTATCTCAGCTCACCTGACATTGGGTGTCCCTGAGTTCCAGCAGCCCAGAGGCCCATTTGGGTGGCAGCTCTGGGGCTGTACTCTCTGAAGTTTAGCAAGCAGCAGGAACAGAGGGGGTTAGTCTTAGAGATGCATTTGCTGCTCCACAGATAGGTGAGCTGAACGCACCTGGTTTGGACACAGGGAAAGGGCTGATAAGTTCAGAAAGCAGAGCTGTGTTAAGTCAGGAGGGAAGAGCAGGGTGGTCAGAGAGGCCTGGGAGCAGTTCACCAGAGAGAAGCCTTGAGCATCTGGAAGGTGATGCTGGGGGAGGCACACATGATCAGGGTAATGGTTCTGTGGATGCAAGCCATAACTTGGGTGTAACCTTTCTCCCTCCCTCAGAGGCGATGAGAGCACAGGCCCTGAAGTGGACTCCTCATGAGCATGCCAGTGCCCATACCAGGTGAACTTGACCTCCGATATTGACAGTACTCCTTTCCAAACATGTAACCACAGGAACACTACTTCATTTCATGCAAGCTTGGTTTCCTCACCTGTAAATCAGAGATAGGCACTAAAAGGTTATTTTTGGTTTGTTCTTTGGACTTATTTACTCACAAGAAGACAGATACTGTATGACTTCATGAATATGAGGTTCTCATGGTAGTCAAAATCACAGAGACAGAAAGTAGAAGGGTGGTTGCCAGGTGCTGGGGGAGGGGAAAAGGAGAATGCAGAGTACGACTTAATGTGTATAGAGTTTCAGTTTCACAAGATGAAAAGTTGTGGAGGTGGGTATTGGTGACAGTTGTAGAACATAATAACCTAACTATATTATGAATATATTTAATGCCACTAAACTGTACACTTAAAAATGATTAAGATGGTAAATCTTGTTATGTGTATTTTATGATAAAAAAAGAGGGGGGAAATGTACTTATGTCCATGTGTTGTCAGGGAAGCAAGAGTTGGTCATTGGAATCTTCGGGTCTCTCTGAGGACACCAGGCTGGCCTTGGTTACAAGATTAGCTCTAGGGAGACAAGACTATGTCTTGGAACCATTCAAGACAGTGTGAATGAACTGCATGGGCCACCAGCAAGGGCTGGAGGAGTCATGGGGAGATTGCTATAGGGACTAGCACTTGAATTGAACTTATTTGTGTGTGTGGGGTGGGGTCCTGGGTGTTGAAGCCAGGGGTGCTCTACCACTGAGCTATAACCCCAGCCCTATTTATTTTTTGTTTTGAGACAGGGACTTGCTAAATTGCCCAGGCTGGCCTGGAACTTGTGATTCTCCTGCTTCAACGTCCTGTAGCTGGGATTACAGGAGCATGTCACCATGCCTGGGACAGAATTTGTGTGTGTGTGTGTGTGTGTGTGTGTGTGTGTGTGTGCGTGTGTGTGTGTGTGTGTGTGTGTGTGTGTTACTGGGGGGGGGTCACAGGGGCCCTCCTCTTCCTCTGGGCTATACTCCCAGCCAGCCCCATTTTTTTATTTGGAAACAGGGTCTTGCTAAGTTGTTAAGAGCATCACTAAGTTGGTGAGACTGACTTCAAACTGTAATCCTCCTAAAAAAAAAAAAAGAAGAAGCCATCACTAAGTATAGTCCACACTCAAGAGGAGGGGAGGTACTTCATCCATGGAAGGGAGGAGTAGCACAACATTTGTAAACATATTTTAAAACAATAAGTATGAATTCTTTTTCTTTTGAAGAGAAACATTTCAAATATGTAAAAGTGTAGAAAATAGCATAGTAATCCCCCATGCACCCATCATCCAGCTTTCAGTTATGAACACAGAGCAATACTGTCAGGTTTATAGTGGTGTAACTGACATAATTAATCAAGTACACAGCTTGATACATTTTGACATGTGTTAACACCCTGAGATCATCATGCAATCAAGAAAATGAGTACATCCATTACCACCAAAAGCATCCTTGTTGTCCCTATGTAATTTATTCCGTACCACCTACCTGACTTCACCCTGATCCCCAGGCAACCACTGATATGCTTTCTGTCATTATAAAATAATTTACAAATGAAATTATATTGTATATATTCTTTTTTTATGGATTCTTTCACTCTTCTTAATTATTTAGAGATTAATTTATGTTGTATTTATCCCTCTTTATTTCTGAGTAGTATCCCATTATAGGTATATAATTAGTATTTGTTTTTATATACACCTGTGGTTAGACATATGCATTGATTCCAGTGTTTGGCTATTACAAAGAAAGCTGCTATGAACACTTGTGTATGGCCTTTGTGTATACATATGATTTTATTTCTCTTGGGCAAATATCTAGCAGTGGGGTGACTGGTTTATATGGTAAGGTATGTTTAACCTTTTAGGATATTGCGAATCTATTTTGCAAATCAGTTGTACTATTTTACATTCCTACCAACAGTGTATGAGAGCTAGTTGTTCCACCTCCTCACTAACAGTTGGTACAATCAGTTTTTTTTTTTCATTTTAGACATGCTAAAATTTGTAGGAGCATTTCATTGAGGTTTTAACTTACGTTTAACTAAGAATTAATGAATTTAACTTCTTTTCAAGTGCTTGTTTGCTATCCATATACTGACTTTGGTAGTGTCTGTTGACATTTTTTGCCCATTTTTAGTTGGGGTGTGTGTTTACTTCTTCAGCATATTTTTTCTTGGAATGGTGCCCAGAATTATTATTTTTTTTATGGTACTGGGGATTGAACCCAGGGGCATTCTACCTCCAAGCTACACTCCAGCCCTAGTTTTTATTCTTTATTTTGAAACAGGGTCTCACTAAGTTGAGGAGGGCCTCGCTAAATAGCTGAGACTGCCAGAGTTATTTTTAAAGCACTTTATTGAAGTACAATTGACATACAAAAAACTGCACATGTTTAATGAATACAATTTGATGCATTTGGAGATAAGTAGATACTCATGAAACCATCACCCCAATCTATAGTGTAAATATATCCATCTCCTCCCAAAGTTTCCTACTGTGCTCTCCACTTATTACTATTATCATGCTTCTTACAAAGTTTTGAGAATTCTTCCTAGATCATAAATGAAATTCTCTCAGAAATGTGATTTGTAAATACATTCTTCCAGAATGTGGCTTGTCTTTTTACACTCTGAAATGTTTGTTGTTTTGTTGCAGTGCTAGGAATGGAAGCCAGGGCCTTGAGCATGCTAGGTGTCATGAGTGAGCTATCCCATTTTCATAGACATTTGTATCTATGAAAGAATTTATTGAGTGTCAATTCACAATAGCCAAATTATGGAACCCCCTAGGTGTTCCTTGCAGATGAATGGACTAAAAATGTGGTAAATATACCAAAATAGACTGGAGTTTTACTGAGTCATAGAGAACAATGAAATTATGTCCTTTGCAGGAAAGTGGGTGGAACTAGAGAACGTTATGCAAAATGAGATCATCCAGACTCAGAAAATCAAGGGCCGCATGTTTTCTCTTATATGTGGAAACTAGAGAGAAAAAAGGAAAGAAAAGGGACCTCATGAAAATTAGGAGAAAGATCAGTAGAGTGGTGGAAGGTGATTGGGGGAAGCAATAGGGGAGGGAAAGGGGAGGTATGGGGAAGTAAACAGACCAAATAATGTTATGTGCATATAGGAATGTATCACTATGAATCTCACTGTCATGTATAATTACAATGTGCCGATATTTTTTTTAAAATCTCAACCAGTATATAATGCTGAGATAAAAAATTGTTATATCCAGGCACCTGGATAAACTTTATAGGCTTTTAGAATATTTGTCTTTGACAGTCTTAAATTTCACTGTACTATTGATAGGTTTTAATTTTTCCCCTCCTCTTTAACACTCTATAGGTCTTTTCAATCTGAAGTTGCTCATTTATTTTTTTAATTTTATGAAATATGTCTATATTACCTCACAAGATTTTTTCCTCTTCTCCCTTTTTATTTCTCTCTCTTTGTTATAACCACAATTATTCAGAAATTAGCATTTCCACTTATGAAATCCACATATCCAACTTTCCTTGCATGTGTTTTATTTCCTTCCTTTCTCTTTTTGAAAGTTTTTCTCAATTTCATCTCCTGGTTTGTGAATTCATGTCTCAGTCATAACCATCCTGCTATTTGTTCATCTGTTGTGTTCTTTAAATAGTATACATATATAACTAATATTTCTACTTGGTTCCTCATTGTATTTTTAAATACAATCATATATGTCATCATATTTTAATGTCCACAAAAATATTTTATTTCTAGTTTATTTTACTATCAGAAGAAGGAAATGAATATAATAATAATGAACATATAATAATGAATCCAGCTTGGATTATAGTCATCTTTATATCAATATAGCCATAAAATATTTTTAATATATTTTATGAAGGAAAAGTTCCAGGAACCCACTGAAGTCATACAGCAGCTCTGTCCTCTGCCCATAAAATGTAGTCAATCACCACTCACTCCACAAAACAACTGTCACCTCAGGTCTGATCTTCACTCCCTCTTAGTGCCCCAGAGAGATAAACCCACTGGCAGGAGACACTCCTAAGAATGTGATTCCCCAGCCTTTGAAGTCGGAAGGAGATGAGATAGGAAAGGAAGTCAGATTGCACCCCCCCCCAATTTTTGCCAGGATCCCTTGAGCCTAGGACTCCTCCACTGGCCTGATTTTACCTCTGAGGCATCATAAGTATGAGAGCAAGTCCAATTGATCTCCCAGAATGGTGATGGAGAAGCAAGAGCAGAATGTACCCGGTTCCCCTCTTGTTTTATCCTCCCAGGGGTGCTGGAAGCTGGGGTACTTCTAGCCCCGGGCCAGTCACCACTTCCCATGCAACAAATCAAAGCAGCTCCCATCAGCCCAGAGGTCCGCACAGTTGTCTACCTCCAGTCCCTCCTAGGTTGATCATGCAGGGAAGAAAGCCAGCAGTGGTGCTACTGAGAGATGCAAATCTTACTTTGTCATTCCCCCGGTTCCGTGGCCTTTGGTGCTTTTTCATTGGGTTTCCAGATGCTTCACCTGACTCATTTAGGAGAAAGGAAAACATGTTATAACCTTTGCTCTAAGTTCATCTCTGCCACTTCCCTACCTCTCTCCCAAGGAGAGGTGGAGCCTGAATGCTCATCATTGACAGCTATTGATTTCGTCCCCTAGCCTGGTACATTAATGAGTCACCTGTCTTTCTCTATCCAGCCAAGTGGGCAAGTTGACTTAGTCAATTAGGCTCTGCAAACCTGGCTCACTTCTGCCCTTGATTCTTTCCTGCAGCCCCAGACAGAAGTTTATGAGCTCATGGACTTTGGATTTGGGCCTATGGGGGAAGTAGGAAATTTATTTGGCTTAGAGTCTAGCTGCATGTTTCAACCCACCTTTTGCCCAAAACCTCTGTACCTGGGCAAGTATTAAGGGCAATTTTGATTCCTATTTGGTTCCTGTTCCTTCCAATGGGAACTTTCTGGGGCTGGCAGGAAGCAAGAAGAAATTATGAGCAGGACAGGAGTCCGACCTCCCAGGATTTCTGACCAAACACCATCAACTGCCACCTGTACCTCTTCCCCCTGTAAAGGTTCTCCAACACCTTTGTGAACTGGCTCCTGCCCTATAATTCTAGTTTTCTTGCCCTTTTGCCTCGGCCTTGAGTGTTTCCTGATAATGGTCCCTCTTGTTTGTCCTCAGCATTTAACATGGTGAAGGCATTTGGCATATGTATGCCACATATGAGATGGACAAAATTAAACAGGTACAGTCACCCCGATTTCCTAGATGTAACTAGAGAAGCAAAGCCATTTACCAAGGTCACACAGCTAGTGTCAGTTCTAGGATTAACATTAGGCTGGCCTGATTCCAGTGCCTGCTCCCCTTCATGGGGCAAGGCGGAGTCACTTTTTTTGGCACATCCAGAGAGGGAAGCTTCAGCTCCGGGAGATCACATGCTCCGGTGCAAGTGGCTTGTTCGTCTCATCCACTTATCTGCTGTCTATCTTCCTCACTAGTGGAGGTACTGTGAACATAATCTTATTAAATTAAGCATGAGATGAAATCATTTCCTTAAAGACTTTTACCTGGAAGCCGGGCATGGTGGTGCATGCTTGTAATCCCAGTACTTGGAAGGCTAAGACAGGAGGATTGCAGATTCGTGGCCAGCCTCTGCAACTTAGTGAGACCCTGTTTCAAAATAAAAATAAAATAGGGATGAGGGTGCATCTCAGAGGGAGACTGCCCCTGGGTTCAATCCCCAGTTCTGCAAAAAAAAAAAAAAAAAAAAGATTTTTACCTGTCCATTTCCCCAGGACAGTTCTTTATTAAGTAATTTCTCACATTTTTCCAAGTGAGTCAGTCAGTATAATGGGTGGTGTGCCAGGGGAACAGAGAGGGAGGAGAGAAAGGAAGACAGAGAATCTGCCCCACAGAGCCCCAAGGAGCTACCCAGTGCCTGCATTAGGAATCATGCCCTCCAAGCTATCCCCTTGTAAGTGTTGACTTGCCCTCAGGGGGGATGGCAGCTGCTCAAGGACCCTCAGGGAGAAGACAGGGCCTGTATTCCCAGAGACCTGGGAAGCAAAGTGGAAATACCAAAAAGAAGAAGGAGGTTGCATGTTATGGCAGAAGCCAGACTTTATCTAGGGTAGAGTGTTGAGGGGGTTGGACCCCTGTGAGGAAGAAAATGTCCCTATGGTAGGGTTTGAGTCCTAGGATTTGAGTGACAGGACCAGAAGAACTGAAAAATGGACAAGACCTCATCGCTGTTGCTACCAAGTCTTGGGGAAACCTAGAATAAGCCAAGGAAGAGAGTTTGTGCAGAGGAGAGGCAACTGGCCTGGAATCCAAGAGGCAAGGCTAGGCATCACTCTGCTCTTGGGGCTCAAAGGGCCCATGTACAAATGGGGGTGCTGATGTGACAGCTGTCTCAGGGCCTTCAAGCCCAAGGTAGATCTGCCTGGGTCAAAGCTTCCTGATGATGCTCTCTGGACCTCACTTCTGAGGAAATCTGCCACACTCCTCATGTGGATCACACGCAGGCTTCTCAAGGCCAACTCTACACTGAGCCTCAGTATAGATGAAATGTTTTCTGATACATCTCAGAGCTCAGAATAAGCTGGCCACCCAGGAAACCTGATACAATTGAGTTCACCTGCCTTGCATCAGGACACCTGGCCCTAATACCAGCTTCATGTTTGACCTTGGCCAAGTCTCTAATGTTTGTGGGTTGAACTTTAAAATGAGGAAAATCATACTTACCCTTCCTACTCCCTGGGGGTTAAGAGATTTGAATGGGTACTTTGGGAGGCGGAGACCGGAGGATCCGGGTTTGCGGTCAGCCTCAGCTCTCTCTCTCCCTGTCTCTCTCTCTCTCTCTCTCCTTAGTGATGCCCTCCGCAACTTTGTGAGACCTGGTTTCAAAATAAAGTATAAAAAATAGGGCCGGGGGCGTAGCGCGGAGCTAGAACGCCCCTGCGTTCAATCCCTGGTACCGCAAAAAAAAAAAAGAGAGATTTGAATGGAATACAACTGTGACAGAGCATAGAAGAATATCAAGTTCTGCCACAGGGCAGACATTATGATCAATACGGACATGACTATACAACTATGAAGAGGAGACTGCAATGCTTCAGAACAGAGACTCAGTTTTATGAATGAAGAGGTATCTGTCTTGGGCTTATTTAAAAAGTACCTAATTCGCTTTAAAGAAAGGGGTCATCCCAGACTAGCCATGCAAAGTATGGGTCAGAAACACTACCCCCTTTTGGGAAGCTTGGGTGGCTGCTGTGCTCACACCCTGGGAGATTCTAATCTAAATTGTTATCAGGCTTCCTGCTACATGGCACCCCAATCTGGCCACAGACAAAAGGACAAAGGATAGACGTGGGCAAACCTAGGTTGGCAAGATAGCAGGTCTGAGATCTCTGCCTCCAAGGGCTGGGCTCCCCTGGATGCTAACTAGATGATCCACAACACATAGGGTTCTACCCCCACCTCAAAAACTTTCCCACCACTCCACAACTCTGCACAGCTGGGGCCTCATTCTTCTGTTACACTTCATTCCAAAACTCCTTGAGAGTGTTGTCTCTACTTGTTGTCTCCCTGTCTCCTGCAGGGAGGAGCTCCTGTCCTTATTTCTTAAATTCACTCCAGTCAGGCTTCTGTCCCCCAGCCCTCTATTGCCAGAGCCCCCAGATAGCCATCAGGTTGCAAAATGGTGCATGTGATCAATTCTCAGGCCCATCTTCCTCTGCCTCCCAGCAGCACTGGACCCAGTGTCTCAGACCACGCTGTCTCCTTGAGGCCGCTCTTCTTTTGGTGTCTGAGACTTCACTCCTTGGCTCTCCTATGGCTTTGCTGGTCACATCCTCTCAGTCTCCTTTGCAGGATCCACTTCATTCTTTTTTATTTTTTTTCCCCTTATGGCACTGGGGATTGAACCCAGTGGTGCTCTACCACCGAGCTACACCCCCAGCCCTTTTGTATTTTTTATTTTAAGACAGAGTCTTGCTAAGTTGCCAAGCCTGGCCTCTAACCTGTGATCTTCCTGTCTCAGTCTCCCAAGTACTGGGATTACAGGAATGTGCCACTGTGCCCAGCTTCTACTTCACTACACACACACACACACACACACACATACACACACACACACACATATATATATATATATATTTTATTGGTGCATTGTAATCATACATCTTGATGGGTTTCAGGGTGGTAGAAGTATATGCACACACATCAGTCAATTAGCCCTTCCCCCATTCCCACCCCCATTCCCTCCCCCTTCCCTCCTTCTCATGCTCAGCATAGTAGTTGACTTTGATAAATTTGTGTATGTACATCCTGTGCATTAGGGTGTTTCCCTCTTTCCCCCGCCCATCTCCCTCAGTTAGGTCACCTTCTATACTCATCTAATGTTTCTCCTTCTTTGTCTGGAGTTCCTCCTATGTCCCATTTTCTCCCCAGCTTCCGCACATTAGGGAGAACATCCGACTTTTCACTTTTTGTGACTGACTAATCTCACTAAGCATAATGTTCTCTAATTCCATCCATTTCCCTGCAAATGACGTAATTTTGTTCTTCTTTATGGCTGCGTAAAATTCCATTGTGTACATATCCCAGAGTTTCATAATCCATTCATCTGTTGATGGACATCTTGGCTGGTTCCATAGTTTGGCAATTGTGAATTGTGCAGTTATAAACATAAATACACATGCATTAGTCTGGTAGTTTGGTTTCCATTCTTTTGGATAGATACCTAGAAGTGATATTGCTGGGTCATATGGTAGGTTCATTCCCAGTCTTCTGAGGATCCTCCACACTGTTTTCCAAAGTGGTTGCACTAATTTGCAATCCCATCAACAGTGTATTAGAGTTCCTACTTCTCCACATCCTCACCAGCATTTGTTGTTGTTTGTGTTTTTAATGATTGCCATTCTAATTGGGGTTAGGTGAAATCTCAGGGTAGTTTTGATTTGCATTTCTCTGATTGCTAATGATGTTGAACATTTTTTCATACATTTATTGGCCATTCGTATTTCTTTTGGGAAGTGCCTATTTAGTTCACTTGCCCATTTTTAATGGGTTGTTTGGTTTTTTAGTGGTGAATTTCTTGAGTTCTCTATATATTCTAGATATTTGTCCTCTATCAGAGGAGTAGCTGGAAAAAAATCTTCTCCCATTCTGTCAGCTCTCTGTTGAGGTTCTTGATAGTTTCATTTGCTGCACAGAAGCTCTTCAGTTTAATGCAATCCCACATATTGATCCTCTTTTTAACGTCTTGTGCCTTTGGGGTCTTGTTGAGAAAGTTTTTGCCTGTGCCTATGTGTTGAAGAGTTGGACCTATGCCCTCTTCAAGTAGCTGCAAGGTCTCTGGTCTAATTTCCAGGTCTTTGATCCATCTTGTTTATAATTTTCCTTGTAGAGGTCTTTTACCTCCTTGGTTAGGTTTATTCCTAAATATCTTATTGTTTTGGGGGATATCGTGAGTGGAAATGTTTTCTGGATTTCTTTTTCAGTGGATTCATGGTTGGCATATAGAAAGGCTTCTGATTTTTTAAAATTGATTTTGTATCCAGATACTTTGCTGAATTTGTTGATCAGTTCTATAGGCCTTTTTGTTAAGTTTGTTGGGTTTCTAAGTATAATATCATGTCATCTACAAATAGAGATAGTTTCATTCCTTCTTTTCCTATTTGCACTCCTTTGATTTCCTTCTCTTGCCTTATTGCTCTGGCTAGAGTCTCAAGTACTATATTGAAAAGGAGTGGTGACAGTGGACATCCTTGTCTTGTTCCTGTTTTTAAAGGGAACTCTTGAAGTTTTTCCCCATTCAGTATGATGTTGGCTGTGGGTCTATTGTATATTGCCTTTATGATATTGAGGCATGTTCCTTCTATTCGAATTCTCTGCAGTGTTTTTTTTATCATGAATGGGTGTTGGATTTTTGTCAAATGCTTTTTCAACATCTATTGAAATGATCATGTGATTTTTGTCTTTAGCTCTATTTATGTGGTGGATTATATGGATTGTTTTTCGTATGTTGAACCAGCCTTGCATCCTTGGGATGATACCGACTTGGTCATGGTGTATGATTTTCTTGATGTGGTTTTCAATGCATGTTGCTAGTATTTTGTTTAGAAATTTTGCATCTAAGTTCATCAATGATATATGCCTGTAGTTTTCTTGAGCTGTCTTTATTTGGTTTTGGTATTAGTGTGATGTTGGCTTCATAGAATGTATTTGGGAGAGTCCCCTTTCTTCATAGAATAGATTGAGGAGTATTGGGATTAGTACTTCTATAAAAGTTTTATAAAATTCACCTGGGAAACCATCTGGACATGGACTTTTCTTTGATGGTAGGCTCTTTATTGCTGCTTCAATCTCTTTGATTGCTATTGATCCATTTAAATTTTCTGTATCTTCTTGATTCAATTTAGTAAGGTTATATGTGTCTAGAAATTTGTCAATTTCTTC